>PVJO010016758.1:0-41002 GCA_004026905.1 Hystrix cristata
GATGGACTAAATGCCTTTTGCATAATGGGCTATGCATGAGTCTTTGGGGGTCCAGGGGCGGAATGTTATGGTTTGTGTCTAGATGTCCCCCCAAAGCCTCATGTGGTGAGAGATAGCTGGATCTAGAGTGTGGGCTGCCCTGGGGGCAGGTAGCCTAGATAATAGAGGAAGAAGCTTAACTAGCTGCTTGTTTGCATTGCTGATTTGCATACATTCCTGGCATTTTCCTGACTTTACTTTGCGGCCGGCCGCCAGTCTGCACGCCAGCCCTGCCTTGGACCCAGCGGACTATAGACTGAAACCTCTGCAGACTGTGAGCTAATAAACCTTTCTTCCCCTAACTTTGGGTGTCGAGTATTCTGTCCCAACAACGAGAGAAAAGTAACTAAAACACCTGTTAAAAAAAAGTCTTATTTCATAGGCTTGTGATGAGGATTAGATAATATAATATTCATAAAGTGCTCGCATAGTGCTTGGCGCACACTAAGGGATCATTTAAATGGTAGCAGCTGCTATTCTTGCCTCTGTTTTGGTCCGTTTATTCTAATAAGGACATTGGAATGTTCCACTTAAACAGTAAGTATTTAATATATCGGTCCAAATATAATGAATTAAAGATTATGACAGAAGCCATATCCCAAGCCTAGGCTGGCAGTCAATGACTTGTTCACACCTGTCGGTGAGTCTGTTCTCACCTGAACATGGGCCAGGCCACGCTCCTCTCTGAGCCTCACAGTCTCTGACATCACAGATCAGCTGGAGAGAGGCCAAGGAGCTGCCCTGCAGGGCCGGCATCAGAGACCAGGGTCTTTTAATCAAGCCTCAGGCAATTAAGCACCCTCATTGTCCCTTAAGGGAGCTGCCTCTTTAGAAGTTCAGTCTTTCAGAACTTGTGAGAGGGCTTGGGCAGGGTAATGTGTTCCTTTCTCTCCTCTTTCCTTTCTCTCTCTCCTTTTTCCCCTCTCTCCTCTTTTCTTGCTCTTTCTCTCTCTCCCCTCTCCTCTCTCTCCTTTCTATTTCTCTTATCTTCTCTCCCCCCCCTCCTTTCTGTCTCCCATCTGTCTCCTTCCTCTCTGCCATCTCTCCTCTCCCTCCCAAAGATCGTGGGGCTGATCACTGGACTGTGTACTGTGTATCTGAGTTGAGCCCCTCAGGCTTGAGTGGGGGGAAAGAAATACCATTGAATATAGTCCTGCATTAATGGTGTAGTTTGGGCTGATGTTTTATCTTTATTTCATGCTGGGGGCTTCTGTGCAGACAAAACTGCACACAATTAACCTTGTAGGCTGACTTGAAATTGTTTTGGCCACTGACAGTTATGCCGAGCTGACTGCACAGACAAGCCCTTACTGCCTTGTAACCTGGCTGTGTTGCTATGGAAACCTGAATTGGCTAGCCTTCTGCCCTCTGGGGTTAGAAAGCGTTCACTGGGTAGAGAGAGGCCATACCAGTTTTGGGGACAAGTGGGTAAGGGGGTGGGAAACAGGCTTTGGGAGGCGAACTTGTGTTGGGGAAATTTCATTTCCTAAGGTCTCCACCTAGTCCCTATTCCCAGTGGGCTCAGAACTGAGCTCTGGGGAAACTTTTTTTTTTTTGAGACACACTGTTCCCCTGGACTCTACAACTTGTTGAGGCCAGGGTAGTACTGGTATTTTCTTAGCAGAAATCATTCGTTTAGTTTGGCCAAGAAAGTTTCTAGCAGAATGGGATTCTGGCTAACTGCAACCCTCAAATAAGTCCCTGCTGACAGTAGAAGAGTTTGTGGGCTGTGAGCTAGTTTTTTCCTTTCTTCTGTCTCTCTCCTTTCTCTCTCTCTTTTCAAATCTGGACCTCTCTGTGTTCCAGTGCCCTTACCTGATAAATGTAATGAATGAGGACAGCGCTACTCCTACTTACCTTATAAGCCTGCTGTGAAGGTGAAAGCAGTAACATTAGCCTGTGAAAATAAACTTTTGCTGCCCTCAGACCTGGAAGGCTTCTGTAGGATAGTGGTTAAGGTGATCCATGTCCCTACTATAAATTCAGTTCTTTCATCTGGAGACCCAAGCAACCTTCGGCCCCTGCTTTGCCTGCCTCTATTTCCCTATGTCATGATAGGCCAGCTCCTCTGCCCTCAACTAAATTGTCACCTCTGTAGAGGTGGGAATCATATCTGATTAATTTCTGAAACTAGACCCCCCCGTCCCTTTCCTACCTTGTCTTTCTGGGATTGGCAAAGAACCTGACTCCTGGAACATAAAAATTATTATACATGTAGCATTGAAAAACAGTACAAATCACATTTATCACTATCTCAATATCCCTGACTTTCATCTGTATTTGGTTAGGGACTTTCCCAGAAGCAGTCTGAGTTAAGAACTCCAGGGCAAGAACTATAGATAACTTAGGATTTGATCCCAGGAAACACCAGGAGAAAAGCAAGTAAATGAGACAGGCAGTAAAAGGTGGGGGTGGGGGGGTGGGGGGAGAAAAGGCAAGTTATTGCCATGCATAGGCAAGAGGGACTCAGCTCCCCCCCCCCCCCAGGAGGGGACACTCTGGGAGCCAGTGTAGACTAAGGCCCAGTGTTACCCTGACCGGGGAACAAAGGAGCCAGATGTTTATCTCCGAATGGCCATCAGAATGAGATCAGTTGAGGAGGGACTTTAGGTTCCTGTAATGGGCTGTTCCTAAACTTCAGTGAATGACTATCAGAAACAGATGGGGAGAGGGTAGTAAAACGCACATGGAAGCCTTCGACCAGGAAAAGTCTGTCTTGGGTAGGTCTGAGCTGGGGCATGGAAATATGCATTTCCAAGAGGGCTTCTTTCCATGTCACGTTGCCTGTGACATTTTGTGCTCCCTCCTACATGCCCCCTCCTTTTGGCCCTAATTCTAGTTCCACCTTCTTTGCCATCCATTGTCGGCCTCTATGATAGTTCCCTCTTCTGGGCTTCAGTGTCCCCCTCATTGGTAAAATGGATATAACTTCTCTCTAATGTACTATTATTCATGCAGTGACATACATGACGTGAAAGAGCCTTGGAAAATCAGTATGTTAAACAGACAAGGGAACTGACTTCTTCCCATTTTCCCAATTCCTGCTTCAATAACTGCCCTCCTAGATTCCAAACACTTAGTTCTATCCTGGCACTTTGATCACTCCTTGCCTACTGAGGAGCAAAACTGCATGTTTTCCCCCAAACAGGGTCTGATATTGCAGCCCCATTTCTTTTCTTTGCTATTTCCCATGACCACTCTCAAACCTAGACCTTGGGTTTCCTGGTTGGAGGGTCTACTCACTGGACAGGAAGGGTGAGCGATGCATGCATCACAAGGGTCATTCAGTCACGGAATGTTCAGAGTGGTGATGCATGAGATAAATACTGGAGCTGGTCTGGCACAAGCTCACTTGCTCATTTTGACGGCTGTCTGAAAAGTGAGTAGCCAGGATGTATCCTGATAAAAATGTGAAGAAGCTTCCTCAAATTTTCTCATCGAAACCCCGGCCTCCTCCTCCTCCTCCTCGTGTCTCTTCATCCTCTCATCATCCAACTCGCCTTCCTTCCCTGCCTTCTCAGTCTTCTACCCCAAGCCTACCTTCCAACGCAAACCAACCCTGCCTTGTCGGCCTACTGTTTTCCCTCCTTTGACTAATAATACCCCTTCATAGTTCCCTACCTTAAAAAGCTCCCATCCCAGTTTTTCCTCTTCCAGACCACCCACTCGCCAACCTGCTCATTTTGCTCCTCTTTCCCGTTACCTTTCTGTTTTTATCCCTACTCCTCCTCCTAGCCCACGCTTCTAGTTCCCTATCCTTTAGTCCCCATCTACATTCTAGCCATCCCAACCAGACTAGATAATTAGCAAGACATCCTGAGGGATGGTTTCCTCACTGCTGGTGGAACTGTAGGACTGTAGATTTGTAGCAGCCAGATGTGGTGAACATAGAGATTACAAGAGAATGGCGAGCTACCACTTAGCCTGGACTCTCTCTTCATTGATATCCCTGCTGGTTGGGTCTCTGCATTGGATTATAATTACACAGGAACCTGAAGAGTTTGAGAACAATCAAGATCCTAAGGATACCAGTTCATGCAATTGCCAGGAAGCCTGTGTCTTGGCACAGTAATTTGAAGGAATCTGCAAATGTCTTCTGAATCTCATTTGCCACGCCTCTCAGGGACCAACACAGAAACACTGAAGGACACTGACTGAAAATCAAGAAATTGGATGGGACTCAGACTGAAGGGATGGTTTCCCTACTACTGGTAGAATTGCCAGGATTATGGATTTACAGCAGATTGATGTAGTGAACATAAGAATTACAGGACAGTGGTGAACTACCACTCATCATGGACCTCTTCGTTGATTTCCCTATTGGTTGGGTCTCTGCATCAGATCATAATTGTAAAGGAACCCAGAGACTTTGAGAACAACCAGATCCTAAGGATACTGGTTCACACAGTTGCCAGGAAGCCTGTGTCTTGGCACAGTAACTTGAAGGAATCTGCAAATGTCTTCTGAATCTCATTTGCCACGCCTCTCAGGGACCAACGCAGAAACACTGAAGGACACTGACTGAAAATCAAGAAATTGGATGGAACTCAGATTGAGGGGATGGTTTCCCCACTACAGATGGAATTGCCAGAATTGTGGATTTATAGGAGAATGATGTAGTGAACATAAGGATTACAGGACAGTGGTGAACTACCACTCATCATGGACCTCTTCGTTGATTTCCCTATTGTTGGGTCTCTGCATCGGATCATAATTGTAAAGGAACCCAGAGACTTTGAGAACAACCAGATCCTAAGGATACTGGCTCACACAGTTGCCAGGAAGTCTGTGTCTTGGCACAGTAACTTGAAGGAATCTGCAATTGTCTTCTGAATCTCATTTACCCTATTGCTCGGGGACCAAGGCAGAAACACAGAGATACACTGACCGAAAGTCAAGAAATTGGATGAAACTCAGATTGAAGGGATGGTTTCCCTACTACAGGTGGAATTGCCGGAACTGTGGATTTATAGGAGAATGATGTAGTGAACATAAGGATTACAGGACAGTGGTGAACTACCACTCATCATGGACCTCTTCATTGATTTCCCTATTGTTGGGTCTCTGCATCGGATCATAATTGTAAAGGAACCCAGAGACTTTGAGAACAACCAAGATCCTGAGGATACCAGTTCACAGTTGCCAGAAAGCCCATGTCTTGGCACAGTAACTTGAAGGAACCTGCAAATGTCTTCTGAATCTCATTCACCATGTCTCTCAGGGACCAAGGCAGAAACACTGAGATATACTGATGGAGAGTCAAGAAACTGGATGGAACTCAGATTGAGTAAAGAACTCAGATTGATGGGCCTGGATCCCATGGGTATAAAGTATGCATGTGGAAATGCTGCATTTTTGTCTTTCCAGGGCATCTCATGGCAGGCTCATAATGCATAATAAGGACAAGTGTGGTGGGCCCAGTTAGGCCTGCTCTGCTCAGACCCTTCTGGACCTTGCAGATAAAAGACTGCATTTGTTGGAGTTGCAGGAGGTCAACTCAGAACTCCATGACCACAGAATGAACCACTTCAGGTTCTACTATGACATCACTTTAGGGTCTGCAATAACATTAAGACTCAAATGCGGAGCTTAGAGGATGATTATCACAAGTGCCATTCTAGGCCTTTGTATTGTATTGTATTGTACTGTCTTTATATTGGATACTCAAAGTTATGTACTGTTCAGGTAAATAAATATACCTTTTGTTTAATATTTTGTTTAGAACCCTTTGTCTAGAGCAAGGATCTGCAAACTTTTTCCGTAAAGGAAGGATAATAAAGATTCTAGGAGTTATGGATCATAGAGTTTCTGTTGTCAATTCTGCTATTATGCGTGAAAGCAGCTATAGACAATGTGTAGGCAAATGAACAGGCTGTGCTCCAAAAATACTTTATTTACAAAAACAGGCCATGGCTGGACTGGGTCCATAGGTCAGTTCCTGAACCTGGTTTTAGAAGAAAGAATGTGGGCTTTGTAATTTTACTTAAGTTTGCATGCAATTTTTAGGCTAGTCTCTTTGTTCTTCTGAACTTCACTTTTCCCTTTTGGATAATACAGATACTCATTTCCATCTCTCAGAGATGTTTTGAGGAGAAATAGCATATACAGAGTTCCCAATACATCAAGGTACTTACTCCTGGGAGATTTCCCTCTGCCCTATCCTCATCTTCTTGGTATGCAAGCCCATGCTGATTGCTTGATGGTGAACTCATCAAGTGAACAAGGCTGAATTTACAAGCTCACTCTCATGTGAGTCCTCCTAACTGTTGTGCTCAAGGGCCGCAGAGAAGACTCCCTAGTCCAGGCCATCTGTTTTGGATTAACTGCCTATCAGGGAGGGTACAAGTGAGAAGAGCCAGGTCTGGTGTTTGATGATGCTTAGATCTGAGCCCCCACTCTGTTCTACAAAAGTCTTAGTGTTCAGTTTGGCTCCAAGCTGCCTAGACAAGTGAGAAAGCATGTCAGTAGCATGATCACTAGGGCCATGTGGGAAACACAACCAGTTGCTATGGACAGCTATGTTCTTCCCTGATTAATAAGACAGAGAGTTCTCCTGCAGGCTTTCATTATGGGTAAGGTTCTTAGTCCCATCATCAAAACAAGAACATGGGCTGGGGATTTAGCTCAGTGATTAGAGTGCTTGCCTGGCAAGCACAAGGGCCTGAGTTCGATCCCCAGCACCGGAAAAACAAAACAAGAACAGTATTGGGTTTCATGGGGCTCTTAACACCTATAAAAGAGAGAAATGATTAAATGCCAAAGTGCAGTTCAAAATGGGCAGTTCTGTGAGGGCTGAAATAATGTGGTCCCTGCATTTTCTGGTGGTGTGGCTTAATTCAAAGATACTACTTAGAGTACCTGGAAGAATGGAGGGTGTTGAAGCCTTTGGAGACCCCTGTATTTGTTGAGCTCTTGATAAGGATTGAGTGGCAGTGAGTTGGGGGTCAAGTGTCTGGGAAGCAGTTATTCTATGAAGCTCATTAAGAGCAGAGCTGTGTGCTTTTTGACTTTCCACTGTGCTGGGGGCAGCACTGATGACCTGTAATGAATGTTGAGGAGCTTATCAAAGATCCATGACTGCATACAAGGCCACCCCACATCCCTAATGAGGTAAACCTATTGCATACCTATGAGAAGGCTCGAAGGTCTTCTACCACCCCTATACTTTTTGGCTTAACAGATTTTTTTTGGAGCTTATTAAATATCCAGTTCAGTCATAGAAGATTTCAAAACATCCAACTTTAAACAATATAACTTCCCAGAGAAACTTCTAAGATAAATTGGTTTTGAAACATGCAAATGTTCTGTCTTGTATTAGTTAGCTTTTACTATGTAACAAGCCACCCAAATATTTAGCATTTAAAATTGATAACTATTTACTTAGCTTCACAGTTTTGCGGTGATTAGATGTAGATGCTTCTTAGGGTTTCTCCTGAGCTCAGTTGTGTCTACAGTTGACTGCCAGATTAGACTGGACTTACTCAGTTTTTCTCACATGGTGTCTGGGTAGGGTTTGAATAAACAGCCATGAAACTTTCTTCAGACATCAGCCTGGAATTAGCATGGCATCACTTCTGCTGTATTCTTTTGTTTTTACTTTTTTGAATTAAACTTTTAATTTTGTGAGATAATTCTAGATTCACGTGCAATGATAGTAAATGATATGGAGAAAACTTGTATATCCTGTACCCATGATAATATGTTTTGAAACTCTAGTACAATATCTAGACCAGGACATTTGAGAGATGCAAATTAAAACAACCCTGAGATTCCACCTCACTCCACGAAGAATGGCTATTATCAACAAATCAGCCAATAACAAATGCTGGAGGGGCTGTGGAGAAAAAGGAACCCTCCTCCACTGTTGGTGGGAGGGTAGACTGGTGCAACTGCTATGGAAATCAGTGTGGAGATTCCTCAGGGAACTAGGACTAGAGATTCCATTTGACCCAGCTATTCCACTTCTTGGTATCTTCCCAAAAGAATTAAAAGCATCATACCGCAGGGATATATGCACACCCATGTTTACAGCAGCACAGTTTGTAATAGCTAAATCTTGGAAACAGCCCAAATGCCCATCAACAGCAGAATGGATAAAGAAAATGTGGTTCTTTTATACAATGGAGTACTACTCTGCCATAAAGAATGATAAGCTTGAGATGTTCCTAGGTAAATGGATGCATCTTGAGACCATACTCTTAAGTGAAATAAATTGGAACACACATGTTTAAATACCGCATTGTTTCTCTGGTGTGAGAAACGGAAGTGTAAATAAAGACTAAAATGTATTATATTGTGAAAGGGAAGAAAATGTCCACATGGGAAAGGGAACAAGGGAGGGGGAAAGGAACAGAGGGACAAGAGAAACAAGAAATGGAAGGAAAAAATGGAAACAAAGCTTTTGTAAATAGGGAGGGAGGAGGGGGTGAGGGGAGAGGAACGGAAAAAAAGAAGCAACAAGATATGTCATTACAGGTACAAATCCCCTATGATGAATGTTATCACTATGTACATCTAAAATGTACCATTAAAATAAAATAAAAAAAAATCTAGACCAGGATACTGACCCTGATATAATCAAAAATCAGAATGCGTCCGTCCAGCACCACACAGGTGCATCATCTTGATATAACCACATCTACTTCTTGCCTGTCCCTACCAATCTTTTTAAAAATTTTAAATTTTTATTTATTTTGAATTTTATTTTAATGGTACATTTTCTTTCCTCCTTTCTTTCTTTCCTTCTTTCTTTCTTTCTTTCTTTCCTTCTTTCTTTCTTTCCTTCTTTCTTCCTTTCTTTCTTTCTTTCTAACTACCAAACTTTTTTTCAGAGGCTGGATTGTATGACATTTCTACGAGTGACATGTGAATGATCTAGTTTCTCTTTATCTTCCCCAATATTTGGTGGTGTCATTTTTTTTTTTTTTTTTTTTTTTTGGTGGTGCCGGGGATCGAACTCAGGCCCTTGTGCTTACAAGGCAAGCACTCTAATCACTGAGCTAAATCCCCAGCCCCTGGTGGTGTCATTTTTAAAAAATTTTTTGCACTATTCTGATAGGTGTGCAGTGATATCTTATTATGGTTTTAATTTGTGTTCTCTAGTGGCTAACAATGTGGGGCATCTTTTTATGTATTTATCATCATCTATATATCTTCATAAGTGAAATGTTCCTTCATGTCCTTTGCTCATTTTCTGACTGCATTGCTTTTATTTATTTTTTTTTTTTATACTGTATTGTTGATTTTTAAAGAGTTCTTTATATATTCTAGGGCAGTGATGGTGAACCTTTTAAAGCTTTCAATGATACAAACAGCCCACTGCAGCATGCATGCTGTAGGTTTGCTACTGCTGTTCTAGAGACTGGTCCTCTGCTATATATGTAGTTTTCACTTTTTTTCCCTCACCGAACCTGGCAGCACATCCTGTAATCCCAGCACTCTGGGAGGCTGAGGCTAGAAGATCACAAGTTTGAGCTGCACCTGGGCAACTCAGTGAGACTTTGTTCCAAAAGATAAAGCAAGAACTGGGAATATAGCTCAGTGACTAACCTGTAGCTTGTCTTCTTATCGTCTTCACATGGTCTCTCACAGAACAAAATTTTTAATTTTGATTAAGTCTAACTGTGTTAGTCAGCTTTCTGTATGTGTGAAAAAATGCCCGAGAGAAACAATTTAAAAGGAGGAAAGGTTTACACTGGCTCCCAGTCTCAGAGGCTTCAGTTCATGGTCACTTGGCTGTGTTGTTGCTGGGCCTGTTGCAAAGCATTTCACCACAAGAGAAGCATGTCGCATATGAAAGCTGCTCAGCTTATGTGAACTAGGAAGCAGAGAGAGAGAGAGAGAGGGAGACGTGGTGGGGGAAGTCTTGTAATTGGGTCAACTCATATTACTCAGCTTTTCACCACTACATTGAAACACCTAAGGAGGCTACTGATGAGCAAAGCAGGTTTATGTAGCTCACAGTTTTGAAGGTTCAAGGGCATGGCGCCTGCATTTTCTCAGTTTTCTCTGTGGGCTGTGACCACATCTCAAGAGAAAGCCGGAAAGTGACTCAGGGGTCAGGCTTGGGCTTGTATAACATCTCACTTTCCTGAGAACTCCCTCCAGGAGACCAGGACTCACTCTGGAGGGCAATACCCTCAACAACTCAAAGGCCTGCCACTGCGTGCCACCTTTTAAAGGTCCACACCATTGCTATAGGTACCAAGCCTCCAATACACGAACTTTTAAGAGAATGTACAACATTTTAGCCCACAGCTTTGATTCATTCAACCTATTCTTCTTTTCAAAATTGTTTTAGCTATTCTTTGTGTGTTCATATACATTTCAGAATAATCTTGTCTATATCTACAGAGAATCTTGTTGGGCTTTTGATAGGAATTACACAAAATCTGTACATAAATTTGGGGAGAATTGACATATATACTATGTTAAAGAATTACGTCTAATTCTTTTTTTGGAGGGTGGTGCTGGGGGTCGAACTCAGGGCCTTGCACTTGCTAGGCAAGCACTTTACCACTTGAGCTAAATTCCCAAGCCCAAGTTTTCTAATGCATCATGATATATTTCTCCATTTATTTTGACCTTCCTTGATTTTCTTCATTAGAAGTCTGTAGTTTTAGCCACACAAGTCCTGGTTGTGTTTTATTACGATTTTTCTTCCGCCATCAGGCGTAATTTATTAAATTCAAGAGGAGAAAGAAATGTGTTTTCTCACATTCTTTCTACCTTGCTGATGTGTTCCAAGTTTCCCTCTTCTGCCATTTCATTTTTGTTTAGAGAAATTCCTTTTTGTAGGTATGCTGGTGAGAAGAACATCTCTAGTTTCCCTTCATCTGAGAATGTTTTGATTTCCTCTTCATTCTTGAAGGCTACTTCCCCAGTCTATGTACATTTCAGCATCTGAAAAATGCTGCACAACTTTCTTCTTTCTTCCACTGTTTCTGGGGAGAAATCTACTGTCATTCAAATGGGTTTCCCCCCCCTCAAAAGACATTGTTTCTCTTGCGGTTTTCAGGGTATTTTTAAAATTGTCTTTAGTTTTCAAAAATTTTTCTATGATGTGGATAAAAAAAAATCAATTTATTTTGTTTGGGTTTGCTTAGCCTCTTGAACCTATAAATTCATGACTTTTTGTATATCCAAAAATTTCACCAATTATTTCTTTGAAAACTTTCAGTCCTGCTCTATTTGGTCTATTCTCTCCTTCTTAAACTCAAATGACACGAGTGTTAAATCTCTCATCATAGTCCCAGAGGCCTCTGAGCCTCTGATTTTTTTTGATCTAGTTTATTTTTCTCTCTGTTGTCCATATTGGGCAATTTCTATTTTATATCTTTCTGTTCACTGATTCTTCCCCCTTCTGTTATTGAGTCCATCTATTGAATTAAAAAAAATTAGCTGTTGTATTATTTAGGTCTACAATTTCTATCTTGTTTTTCTCTACATCTTTTGTTTGCTGAAACTTTATTTCAAGCATGTTATAATTGCTTGGGGTAGCAATTTTTATGTTGGTTGCTTAACAGTTTTTGTCAGATAACTAAAACCTCCATCATCTTATTGTTACCTATTGTTTCTTTAAAAAATTCAGTTTGAGATCTTCCTGTCTTTTGGTCTGTTGGGTGGTTTTTAAATTAACACAAGGACATTTTGGGTAGTGTAAGATTCTCAGATCTTATTTCTGGCTGGCTTTCTCTGGTACCAGCCATCAGAGAGAAGGGCTTGCTGCTTTAATAGAATGTGGGAATAGAAGTGAGGTTTTCCATTTAGACTCTGTTGACACCTGAGTTATATTCTGCCACATTCTTTTGATCAGTATAAGTTATAAAGCCAACTTATATTCAAAGAAAGAAAAAAATGGATTCTGTCTCTTGATAGGGCTTCAAAAATGCATTGAAAAAGGACATGGAGATAGGGAGGGAAATAATTGTAGTTACTTGCTTTAGTGATTATTGTTATTAATCGATAATATTAGATTTGGTTTAGGAACAGTTGGTTTTAAGTTAGTATTTTTTTCAGTCATTGATTCAATAGCAGGGTGTTTTCTAGACGGACTCTTAATATGTCATAACAATATCATGTTACTAATTTATAAGAAAATGTCTTTTTTCCCCTGTGTAGTTGATAGACACATATCTATCTTACCTAAAGATGGAATAGAATTACTTAAATACAATTTAAGGAGAAAAGTGACTTTAATATACTCTCTTTTATTTTGGTTTTAGAATTGAAAATTACCTGTCAGGACGTTATTGATCCTGCCTCTCACATTGACATTAGACACTGGTTCTATGTGAGCATCAATAATCAGGGGCTAAAACTGATTTTATGTAGCTTATGACAAATCATTGCAGAAGAAAGGGCAATAATTAATATGGATAATCATATGTCATATTACTGGATTTCTCTAAGGTTGTTTTACCCAGATTTCTGGACAAGGTGTGAAAGAGTATAACAACATTCAGCAATAGAATAACTGGACTCAATGATTATGTTTCCTATAGAATTTTAGCTCTGTAGAATATTGGTTTCATACAGAATATTTACAAAGATGAGAGCCCCATACCTGCAGATTGGATACAAATGAGGTAGATTAGTAAACTTTCTAATCATAGCTGTCTCAGATGGTCCTAAAGCTTAAGCTTTTAAGTCAGTGTAATTTTTTTCCATATTCCTAATAGAGTGATGGCTGCTGATGCATCTCTTGAACTTGATATATTTTTTTTTTCTGAGACAGATCTGGGCCCTTCACTGCACAGGGAGAATGCTATGAGCACTGTTCTGTACAGTGCCTGAGCCCATCCTGGGCTTCACGCCCAACCTGCCGTCTGCCCCAAGTCTGGGTCTCTAGAAGTAGCACACGCCTTTCAACTTCTGGCAAAGCCTTGTGCACGTTCTTAATTACATTTTCATATCAATTTCTAGAAGTGGAATTACTGGTTCAAAGTATGGGATATATTTTGTATGTTTTGAAACACATTATCAAATTAATCTCCAGAAAGTTATTCACTCTTTTCATTTCCTTAAATAGTTGCTATTACTCAATATTATTATTTAACCCCCCCTTTCAATTAGGTAGGCAAAACAATGTTTTTTTTTTTAATTTTGGTGGTACATTTTAGATATACATAACAACATCATCATAGGGAATTTGTACCTGTACATGATATATCTGGCTTCTACCTTTTTTCTCATTCCCCTACCCTCCCTTCGACCCCTCCTCCCCTCCTTATTTGCAAAACTTTGTTTCCATTTTTTCCCTCTATTCTCTTTTTTTCCTTTTCCCTCTCTTCCTTCCCCCTCCTCCCTCCCTTGTTCCCCTTCCTACTTGGACAATTTCTTCCCTTTCCCATAGATATAGTAACATTGTTTTCTTAATGTTTCCTTACTATATCTATATAGCTTTTTGTATACAGATTTTAATCCAAGACCTTATTTTTATTTTTTAATCCAAGACTTTTATTTTTATGCCCTAAGTTCTATTCATAAGTCTTCCCAGAGAATCAAGAGACTTTTGTGTAAGTATCTTATTTCCCACTGACTTCTGGTCACCTCTGAGTTTTGTGGGCAGGTTTGCATCAGATTCAGTTTGTGTGTCTGGCTTTTGTTAAATAGTCCACCAATCGTGAGTTTTCGAGCAGTTTTGGATCTCTTGGCCCTGTGTTTGTGGTCTTCTGGACATGAATACTGGAATTCTTTTCTGTTCTATAGGAGTCTGCTGTAGGCTGAGCTCTCTTGTCTTACTTGGTATTAGGAGGAGATTAGAAGTGGCCTCCACAGGTGGTGAGCAGAGCAATAACTGGGAAAACAAGCAAGATCAATATCTAATCCTTTGCAGCCAGTCAACCTTTTCAGAGCCTCATCTGTATTGATTTCTTTGGGCGACACTTCCCTTTCTTGGGTAATCAGTCCCTTTGCTCAGCAGGTGAACAAGCTTGCAGCACTTATTCCTTCTTTTGAAGGAGCAGAGATGGCTGCTTAACTCTGAGTTGCTGGAGAGGAGGGAGGGAAGCCCGGAGTGGCTGCCTTTAGACTAAATCCTCTGTAAAGGGGCCTGGGTGACATGGGTATTTAATTAGTCTCATATTTTTTCTGGATTGAAGGCTCACAAGTCCAGGGGGTGGAGAGGGATGTGGCTTAGCAGCAACACAGTGGAGAAAAGGTCAGTAAGTTCAATGGAAAAGAATGACTTTCAGTAAATGCTCGCTATAGCTTCCTGTGAGATAAGCATTTTACAGATGAAAGAATGTAGCTTGGGGAAGCCAAGTTATCAAAATCACATGACTGGCAATGTCAGAATTTGAACTTAGCATTGAAGACCCCCAAATCATTATACAACACTGTATTCTACAATCTTGATACGAGGACCCAAAATCTAATTTTGTATGGTTAAAAATATCTGGATGGATCTCTTAATTCTGGGATATTGATGAGAAACCAGGGATGTATGTTTTAAAAAGAAGAGCATGTTATTAAATATCTGAAGGACTGTGATAGGAAGAAGTTTTGATTTTCGGTTGTTACTGCTTCAAAGGGCAAAAGTAGTATAAGAAAGTGGAGATTGTGTCTCTGTGGAAGGAAACTCATTGCTAAGCAACTGTAGGTTTTTAACAAAGTAATGATTTGTAGTGAGACCTACTGAAACACGAAGGCACATACATTTCATAACTGTGTACTTCCGAGTGTGGTTTAATCCTAGAGTTCCCAGGGGACTCCTTACTCATCCTCGAGACTCAGGCAAATACCATAAATCCGTGAATCCTTGTGGGCAGTCATCCAAAAGTATTCACTGTGTGCTAGGGAATGTGTTAGGAACTGGGAGTCCATGATAAGGAAGACACACCTAATTCTCATGACGGTTTTGTGGAGTGAATCTCCTCTCTGTGGCTTTGCTTGACGTGTGTTTACTGAAGACCTCTCAGTTGAGGCTTCTCCATGCTCCTGCTGTACCTTTGTACATCTTCAGTTTGCTGGGCACCATCCCATAATGCCCTACTCGTGCGTACTAGGGCCTTATGATAGTAGTATTTGTTATTTGACTTCCAACTGCCTGAGACTTTTTTCTGGCAGTCATAGTCCACTCTGCTGGACTAACACAGCCGGCCAGAAGTGCCAGAGAACTACCACCCTCTGGGAGGAGTTCTCAGCAAGCATCTCATATGGGAGAAGGTATTTTCAGTACATCAGATCCCTCATTCCTCAGGTAGGATAATGCTAACGAGTATGTTTTCTACTGGCTTCCAGAATTCCCTGGTGCCCTGTTCCCTCTTCCAGTTGCCCATAGTGATAACTGGTTGATAATTCATTGTCAATCACTTGTTTTCTTCTTCCTGTCTCACTTTTTCTATCGCTTTCTTGAAATTACTTCCTAAACAAATTCCTTGCCTTTGAGTCATTTCAGTGTCTACTTCCAGCGGAACACAAATGCACATACTGCTGATGAACAATGGTGGTTAGGAGGGGAGAACACCACATTATAATAAACATTTATAGAGCAAGGCTATGATTGTTGCATGTAAAGATATTCTTATGGTATTTTAGTGTAATTAGCAATACATGTGTGCACGTTGTTTTCTTTTCTCTTGGTACCATCAAGAAAAATCAAGCCCATCTAAAGAGATGAAGCAAGGCAAAATAGGGAATCGACATTTACTTCAGTGTCTGGTTGTCCCACATAGACCGTGTTCCAGAGTGGGCAGTGATAAATATTTTCTTTCCTGCTGTAACTCATGAACTTGCAAAAGACCTTGGTTTAGAATGGGCAGCAACAATGCAGAATTGAGTTGTAAATTCATGCATTCACTTTATGAATTTCAATTTTCGCCGCCATATTTAATAAGAACAACAATCCCAATCACCACAACAATTTATAGGCAGTTTTCTATGGGACAGACACTGTGGTTGGTGCCTTGCATACATTTTCTTATTTTAAACTTCCAACTTGTAAGGTGGTGCTATGGTACAGGTATTAACCTTGTAGCAGATGCCCTGCCTCCATCTCTGCATGGCTCATCTGAGTTCACCTGTGGCTGTGAGTCCTATAAGTCCCATCAGCTCTTCACCTCAGATGCCTCCATCTCTTGTCTCTTCTCAATGGCCTTATCTACCACCATGGAAACTTGTTCTACTTTGCGTAGATTGACCCCCAAAAAGTTGAGGTAGAAACTTTGGGGATAGTTTCACTGTGAGAGAATGGAAGATATTCTGCCCCAGCCTCCTTGCCCTCCATGAAGATTTGGAGTCATATTTTATATCATTTCTCAGAGCATGGCTTTGGGATTGGACCTACAGCAGAATCTGCTTGCTAACACATGCTAAATTCCTTGTCTCCCTTTTCTGTCTCTTTTTCTTCATTTCCTCTGCTGCCACAGAGAAGCAGTTAGGTCCTCGTCTTTATTTCAGAGTCTATTTTGAAAAATCCAAATTAGACCTCATTTTCCCACTGAAAAAATGGACTTTAAGGGAGGTTACATGACTTGACTGCAGTTGTTCAGTTAATAAGTGGTAGACCCAAGATTTGAGGCCAGAGCTGTCTCTTCTGTGGTCATCCAGTTCTCTGTTGTCTACAAAAATAAACACAAAGATAATATCCAACCGTTTAGGAGGGTTTCTTCACGCACACTATCTCCTCTGTGCCAGGTTCTCCCTTGGGTGTCAGAAATAAAGAATGAATAATGGCAGTGAAAAATTCCCAAGGGGGTTAGTGTCCAGAAGGGGAAGCAGTTTGGAAGTACTTACAAATATTATGAACAGAAAAAAAAAATAAGAGAGCTCATCAGAAATCTTCCAGTTCTATAACTCAAGAGCACAGTGGAAATTCAATGGTATGATTATTAATCACCTCTTACAAGAACAATAATTTGATAATTCTATTTTCATATATTCATTAGGCATTAAAACCTAATTTTTTTTTGTACACAATGGACTTATAACAAGGTAGTGTTAGTAAATTCATTTTGTATTCAGTTTCTAAAGATGTTGACTGACATTTAATAATTTGGTAATTGATCTATGTCATTTGAAATTATTGGCACAATCTTCAGTGGAGGAAAGGAAAGTGTAACTAGAAACCCAGTGGCTCTCTGATGTATAATTTCTGTGACATGTGGATAAAAATTAGATTACTGTGAACTGACACACACACAGTCTCTGCTTAGTTTAGGGAAATATATTCACCCTCACTTTCTCAGGAGATAGTATTGGAAGTCTTCTGGTGGTATTGCATTAGTTCGGACAACGGCCCTTTTGGTTATCATACAGTGACCGTCACTTTCCTCCTTTGCTACTTCAGTTCATTGTGATTTCTCATTTCTGATGATTCCCAGAGAGTATTGACATCACTGCGTCAAAGCGCTGCGTACTGATGACTTTTGATGTGTTGTTGATGCCCAGACCGGGACCAATGTCTAGGCTGCCAGTACTTTGTCCTATGACTGACAAAGCAACTGAGAACTTGTTCCCTCCAGTTTCCTGTGTCTTGAAATCATCTTGGCAGATGGCTCCTGACTGGTGTGCTTCCAAGAAGGAGGAGGGGTATATACCTGCTAGCATTTTCTACTTGAAGAGTGAATTCCATATACCTCCTCATTTGTAATATGGGACTAGTAATGGGCTCTATTTTAATGGCCATAGTAGATGGTGTTTAGGGTCTCTGGTGCTTACCATTTTTTAAGGCAATTTAGCTTAACTTTTTATTGCTAGCACCTGTTTTTCTTTTCCTGAGGGCTCCCTCTGACTGCCACAAGCTTGGCAGGCAGAAATGTCAAACAATTAGTTTCCTGAGCAGCCTTCAGCCAATGACTAGCAAGAATTGTTGTATATAACTGAGCACTTTTGCCTCTCGAATGGGTCAGCCTCGAAGGGGCCTAGGCTCCCCCATGTACTGAGCTCCAATTGCCCCTGATGGCTACTGCTTGTGGCACCACACCTGTTACTTGCTTCTTTCTAGCCTCTGTCTTACTTCTGCACTCTCCTACCAGGATTCTTGCAATCACCTTTCAAATGAACAATATGCACTCAAATTTCTTTCTCAGATTCTATTTCTGGGGGAATCCAAACTAAGACAAGTGTTATTGTCAATATTAAATAACATCTGCATGTATACCTCTTAGCATGATATGTGCGTATTATTTAATCAATTTGTATTTGTTGAATAAGCTACATACTTGATTTCTTGAAATTGTATAGTTTCTTCTGTTATTATTTCTTTCAATTCTCACTTTTGCATTTTTGTGGTTCTTGAATTTAACTTTTCTACTTATCTTAATTCACTAACAATAGTTAATAATTCAGAAAATGCTTGTTACTTGTTTTCTTAGCATAACATTAGATTTACAAATTTATGAGTTTCAATAAACAGTGTCTTATGATTTACATGAGGGATCTTCTAGAAATGTTCACGTATTTAAAATTGCACAAGTCTCAATTAACATAAAGCACACACATGCCAGTAATAATAACCTCATATCTACACTGAAGAAATGGTTTTGAAACATCTCACCAATCATGAGTCTTGGCTCATACTTTGCAAAGAACCTATGAAACATGTGATTGTCATGTCCTTAGGAAGAATCACCGAATTACTATGGGCCTTTAAATACCTTACAACTGGACATTTACTTTTGACTATACATGCATTCAGCCTGGTGATCCACAGGCTAACTTTGGATGACAGATATGTTTTATTTGATATAAAGTATAATAAAATCTTCATCCAGCCTCTAAAAATAGGGAGATTTTATAAAAATAGGGAAAATCTGGATTTATGGTACTTCTTGAAAATATTGGAAGATCTGTTGATCCTGGGCCTGAGTTTCCATGTCACAATACTCAGCAGGCACTCAATAGTCACTGTTCCTTTTCAGTGGGGCAGCTGTGTATAAACTTTTTAGTCTGTGACAGTCTCTACCACTCCCTATTCGCCTCCATCCCACTTTAAAATTATGTTAGGTGATGTCCATGGCCTTTCAGAGATGGAAAGAAAACAGAAGTCTATTTTGTCTTTTTTCCCTCCTTTTAAAAATTTGTTCCTTATTAGGAAGCTGAATAACAGTGGGGAGGGGATGGACATACCCTCTAATATAGAGCTAAAAACTAATGAATCTTGAAGGAGGATTACAGTGAAGAAATTAACAACATTTTAGCACCCAAAGAATAACATACAACATAATTATGTTCTTCACGACTTAATTCCAAGGTTTAAGATGGCAGAACCTGGTAACGACACAAAAGATTCACATTGTATGATGAACATTTGTCAGTTTGCTCTCTGACTAGATACATAGCCAGGCAATTGGAGATAATGCAACAGTTTGTTTGGAGTCTTTTGGAAATGGGCCTGGAACAAATGACCATCTTGGCCTGTCCAGTAATAGTCCATGTTTTAAATACTTGTCTTATAATCACCAGTTTAATGTAACTATTCTCTGACTTTAATTCTGGGTCACCTCCAACTTTCCTTGGCCCCTTGGATGAATTCAGTTGCAAATCTCCTTGGACAGACTTACTTTTGAAGTAAAAATAGAGGAGTCTCTGAGTTTACCTATTGGAAGATTACACATTCTCGTTCTTTGGGTGGAAAGATGTTCTACATAATTTTCCCTCCAAGCAGCTGCATACTGAATAATGCACAAAGGTTTGGTCTAGACAGGAATGTTAAACACTTGTTTATCTGTCTTTCTATTCTCCAGATTCATGGGGGATCAAGACAAAAACAAATATTCTGCTTTACAAAATTAAATCCACTCAGATTAGTGTAAAATTCTTCCACATCAGGTAGTCTCAATAAAACTGTATTCTCTCATTTTATTCATACTCTTTCCAAACCAAAGCATGACCCTAAAATATACAATAATGATGGTTTTTAAGCATAGTAATTCTCAGCAAATGTCACTGTGCTTTGAGTGAAAGTAGTCACATCCCTCGCATGGATTATTCTCTCTCTCTCTCTCTCTCTCAATTTTATATTCCATGGTGATTTGGCTTCCAAATCATGAGCACACTGTCAGATTTAGTGACCTCATTTCTCATCAATGACAGTCTTAATGACACTCAAATATATCATTCACTTTTTCCCATTCCAAAATATACTAACATTGTATATCATCATTCACCCAATTTGACTTACAGGCTTTTTAAAAATCATTCTCATTCTGTCCAGACAAGGTTGATAATTCAACTGGAACTTACATCCACAGGAATTTAATAATTATCATTGGAAAGAAAATTAATTCCAAACTTGGTCTTTTCCTATTTCAATGCTGGCCAGTTTTTCTGAAATTCTGTGAATTTGTTTGAGAGTAGAACATATTTTAGATCCAGTTTAATGCTGGATTTATCAGCATGCCATTCAAAGGAAATGAATGTAATTTCTAAGTTCAAATTAATTTTTAATACACTAGACTGTGGATGTAAACAGTAGACAAATACGGCACTAATAAAAACAACACTTTCCTCTCAACTGTATGCCAGGTATTCAGCTTTGGGAAGGGACCATAAGTGTTGCTGTTCTTTACTTCATGCCTGATTTAATTTTACTAAGGACAAGGTGTGGAGTGAGGCCCTGCAGCTCTGCACATGTCTTCCAAGAAATTTCATTTCTTCCGCTGCTTTCTCCAGAGTCTATATTTGAACAAAAGTCCTGAATCTTCGATTCTCTTTCCTTTATGAGGAGCTTTTTAGTTCTTTCATTCTCCTTGTGAAGGTACCAAGCAATCCTGAAAAATGTATGTAGGGGAAAAAACCACGCCCCTGCCCCCCCAAAAATTCCTTCTAACACTAGCCTTTAACACTCCCACTTTCTCCCTAGAGAAAACTGTGGTTAACAATTTTATGTGTAAATTTCTGATCATGAGGCAAATGTACTATCTTTACCATGTTCTATTTAGATGCTGCTAATTCTTAGCAAGTTGAAAAGTGATGCATCTATGAAAGTAAGTGGCTCAGTCATGTGATGTGCAAGTGACCAGCACACTGTTGAACTGTTTAGAGATGGCATAGGCCTGGCTTAAATGTAGTGTGCACGTTACTTTGTCTTGAGGGATTCATATGTTTTCTTCCCCCTCTCAACTCCAGATGCTTCTTTTGGACTTTCAGTCATCATAATGCTACATTGATCAGGACATCATAAATGTGGTATAACTCAGACCCCATCAGCACTCTTCTGTATGGTTGACAGATGGGTGTTTTTGGATTATGGGTGTCGCTAAGGTTGAAATTGCCAGTCATCTTTCTCAACACGAAGAAAAAGCCTACCTGAAAAAGATGAAGACCTGATGATCTGGTACCAGAACCACTGCCAGACTCCTAAGGTGCATGAACCAATGTATTCTCTTTTTAAATTTAAGCCAGTTTGAGCTGTTTTTTGTTCTTGCAAGAATAATCTTCCTGATGCATATGCGCAGTATGTCACATTTCTTGACACTATCTAGTCATAAAATGTTCCGAATATGTGAATAAGATTGAAGCATCTACACAATCTGGATAGGTGTGTTCATGTGTGTTCTCCTTCTGTGGAACACGGAGGAAAATGGTAAAAAAAAATAGAAAATACACATGCACAGCTAATCCATAGTACAACGGCAGCACAGTGCAGAATACATAACACAGAGATATTCTAGAAATGGGGTAAAAGTAGGAAAATTTTAGAGAGAGTTAAGGGAAGTGGGGGCTGTAGGTGAGAGCAAGGCTTATTTTAGTGCTGAAGATACAAGTGAGTTGGAAGGTACAGAGAGTTGTGTTTCGGGGGCTTTGAGTGTTGTATACATAATGGTCACAGTCATCATGGTTATTTTGTACCTGTACATGATAAAGCTTGGTTTCCCCCCTCTTCCCCACCCCTCCCTTCTGCTCCCCCCTTCCCTATTTACAGCAGGTTTATTTCTATTTTTCCATTTTTTGACTATTGATTGGAAAGGTTTGGATGAGATAAGAGCAATGTACAATTAGAGCAAGGGGAGGACAGCACATAGGAAAACATACATGTGTACATGTATACAAAAGTGTAGGAATATCATTATGTGAAAGGAGAGCTAAGAAGGTGACTCAACAAAATTTCAAAAATTTAAGATGTAGGGAGGGCTAATGAGTTATAGTTTTAAAAATATTTAGTTTGCAATGAAGGGAGTGGTGATTCCCTCACTCTAGGCCTTAAAAAGGTAATTATATGGCCTTGGAAGAGCGAAGTGTTCATGTCTAAAGTAGCAATTTATCGATTGATCCATTATCTCTTGTCCATCCATCCATCCATCCATCCATCCATCCATCTTTTCAACCATTTACCTCTCCATCCATTCATTTGACCATTATCCATCAATATCCAGACATTTATTGAACTCCTATTACATGCCAGAGCCTGTACTGCTTGTTAAGGAGAAGGATAAAAAGACATGATTCTTATCTTTGGGATACTTCAGTCTGCGGTGTGAAAAGGATATATAACCAGATCATTGTAACACAGTTTTCTAAGTGCAATAATACAGGCTTTTGCAGAATATCAAGGGAAGGCATATTGGCTGTGAAGATTAAATGAGATTACATGTGTGAAAAGCACTTTGTCAGTTATTCAAATATTAGTCATTATTATAATCTTCATAACAACTCTGGGAGAAAGGTTTGGATTATTATCCCTTTAACTTTTTGTATTATAAAAGCTACCTAAGTATTTTACTACAAGTTACAAAATAGAGAAAATAGAAACTCACAGTTCAGGCACTTTAATACTGACAATGTTTTACATACTGCTAAGTTTCTCTAGTGTCTTTATTCCCGGAATTTTATTTTTTTCACGTATCAATCATTCTGCATATCTCATGATCCTGAATTTTTTTCTCCTTAAGAGAAATTATCTGTATTTTCCCATGTGTAAATCTGTTTCTTGGGTCATGTCTTGGGTTGGAGGAGTCAGGAAGGCACCATAAAAACAGTTGCGATATCTCTGAGTCAGCTCAACCCAAAGCCTACCATTGTGGTTCTTCATGAGTTACTAGGGTCCCTTTCCTTCCCTTCCTAACAGTCACTGTTTAGATTCCTTGTCCCTCAATGCTCCTATCTGCCACCCCAGGCATGGAGCTGTACCTGATATGCATGTCAATTCCTTTTTATTTGCAGACTCTGAAGAGCCTCTTTATGTCTGATGGTGAGGGGTTGTCCCTTTGTCCTGAGTTCTCTTGCTATCGCAAAGGAAAAAATGCACCTTTGAGCTGACCCGCACTGGTAGGCTACTTTGTGCCCACCACAGAACTCTGAGATTGGAGGCTATCCCTACCTGCCTCTGCTACCTCTCCTTTTATTTTCTCTTAAAAATAACCCCATTGGAATTTCATTCCCATTTTTCTGCTCACCAGTATAAGCCTTTGCTAAGGTCACCAATGACCTTCAGGGTTGGGGATTTAGCTCAGTGGTTAGAGTGCTCGCCTCACAAGCGCAAGGCCCAGAGTTCGATCCCCAGCACCAAACCAAACAAAACAAAACCAAAAAAAAAAAAAAAGCCAAAAAACCAAAAACCAGTGACCTTCATGTTTCCAAGTCCAGTTGCCAGTGCTCAGCTACTGTTCTACTGGACGTTTCTGCAACACCTGACATGTTCGCTGTACGTTTTTCTTCCAGAATGCTATTCTTCTGGTAACTCCTTCTCAGTGCCCTTTGCTGGTTTCTCCTCATTTCTAACAATTGGGCTGCCCTAGATTTCAGGCCTGAAGATATCTTCTCTTATATACTTATTATTTAAGGAATCTCACCCAACCTTGTGGCATTAAATTGTATCTATAGGCTGATGACTCCCAAATTTATCAGTCTGACTTAGATCTCTTCTCTGAACTACATATTTGTGTATTTAATGGACTGTTATGGTTTGTACCTAGATGTCCCCCCAGAGCCTCATGTGGTTATAGGTGGGGCTTTTTTAGAGGTGGCTGAATCTGGAACGTGTGATGCTGGGATTAAGGGTTTGTGATTACGAAATTCAATGATTGGTTTGGCACCGCCCTAATCCCAGCAGCCCGGATAAGATATAAGGGGCAGAAAGAAGCTTCTAATGTCCCTTGCTGCCTTGCTGCCTTCTGTCTGTGTGCCATGTGACCCTGCCTTGGAGCCAGCTAATGATGGACTGACACCTCTACAAACTTTGGGCTAAATAAACCTTTCCTCCTTTAACTTTGGGTGTTAGGTATTTTGTCTCAGCAATGAGAAAAGTAACTAATACAGATATTGCTACCAGAGAAGTGGGGTCCTTGCTGTGATATTGCCTGGTCATGTGGATTAATAACCTTTGGAATTAATTAAGGTTAATTAAGGTTTTGAGATACCACCAAAGAGGCAACCCTGGAATGCTCTAAACTTATTATCTGAGAGACTCTGTCAGAGCGTGGAAAACTGAGGGAAATGCTGCCTGTTAGAATGAAGCTTGGGAGGTCTCTGCCGAGAAAGACTGCGTTGGCTGCTGGATCCCAGGCGGTATACGTGCGCTTTGGCAGAGGTTGGTCTGCGTTTTGCTTGTGTTTGGAGATACTACCTGGGTGGCAGAAAAATTTCAGTGCAATCCGGTGTTGGGATGGTGGATTGTTACTATCGAGGGATTTTGGCTGGATCCACGTTAGAAATCAAGAGTAAAGAGCCAGCAGGGTGACTTGAAGTGTTTGGCCAGAGGAGAGCTGTGGATTGTGAGGATGAACAGAGGACAGCATGGTCGTGGAGAAGAATCAGGACAATGGAAAAATAACCTGAGGCCTTTTACCACAGCGGAAGAGTGTATTTGGGATGCAGAAGATCCTTAATGTTGTCTCTTAGTGTTGCCGTTCTCTGTCATTAAAGTTAATGGAAACCAAAGGAGTTTTCAATTTTGAAGCCATATTTTTAAATGTGGATGCACTGTGTTAGTATATTGTACTTTGTGAACAAATTATTGTTTTAGAACAAGAAAGAGAGACAGAATGGAGTTGTTGTATATTTGTATGTATAGTTGTAATTTTGGGACACCTGTTTGTAATCAGTTTTGAGAATCCTTTGAATATTTCTGATGTGGGAAATGTGGGAATGAGTGCAATAAGAATTGTATTGTTAATGTAAATCCGAATAGACCAAGATGTCTTTACAAATCTGTCACTGGAGAATATGGTTTAAAGAAATATGTCTGGTTATCAAGTTGACCAGGGGTGGATTGTGGTGAACTTATTATTGTTGTCAACTTGAGCAAGAACACTCAGCTGAACTGAGTTGGTGTGGTTCTGGGAATAGAGGATCCACCTGAGGATTGTTGCTGACACCACATAAAGGAGAACGAGAGCAGAAGACGGGAAGCGGCTGTGTCCCAGAAGAAGTTCTGTTGTGGCTGGTTCTCCTGAGAGGGACTTGGCTATTCTCGTCGCAGAAGGAATTCAGGGCTTTGCTGTCATTGGGGATGGCTGCTGTTCACTTCAGGTGAGCTCTGGTCTTCACCTCTGCTTCAAGCATTGTATCCTGGTTCCAGCATAGATTTCTTCAGGCTTTTAGTGCAGACACGAATGTAAGTGGAACGTTGCTGTGGGCTCTCAGCCCTTGATCGGATCCTTTGGGTCTCTGGTGCATAGGTAGATATTCTATACTCTTCCTGCATTCTGGCTTGTGTGTGTGAATGTTGTAATTTGTAAGTGCCCCATGAATGTTGTAACTTGTAAATGTCCTGTATTAAATTTTCTCTCTTGCAAACCATTGACTCTAGAAAAGTAACTAATACACTGACTGTTTTAGTTACCTTTCTCTCGTTGTTGGGACAGAATACTCGACACCCAAAGTTAGGGGAAGAAAGGTTTATTAGCTCACAGTCTGCAGAGGTTTCAGTCTATAGTCCGCTGGGTCCGAGGCAGGGCTGGCGTGCAGACCGGCGGCTGACCGCAAAGTAAAGTGAGGAAAATGCAAGGAATGTATGCAAATCAGCAATGCAAACAAGCAGCTAATTAGCCTCTTCCTGTATCTATCTAGTCTACCTGCCCTCAGGGCAGCCCACACTCTAGATCCAGCTATTTCTCACCACATGAGGCTTTGGGGGGACATCTAGACACAAACCATAACACTGACCATCATTTTTACTCAAGGATGTCAGACATTGAAAACATTACTTGTCTAAAACCCAACTCTTCCACACATGGTCTTCTTCATTTCAGTAAGTGACGTATCTATTCTTCCAGTTACTTTGGCAAAAAACCTTGGAGTCATCTTGAATATCTTCTATACTTGTATCCAATTCATCAAGAAATGATGTCACCTCTCTTTCAAAATAGATTCTGAGCCTGACCATTTCACACTACTTAAGTGGCTACCATCCCAGTCTAAGTAACTAGTATGTCTTACTGGATAACTGAAATAACCTGTTAACTGGACTCCCTGCTTTGTCCTGTGTCTCTGGACTTTGTTCTATACACAGCAGCTGGAGTGATTTTCATTTGTTGGTTTGTTTTCACAACTCAGGTCACATCATGTTATTCCTCTGGCCCAGACTTTGCATTGGCTTCCATCTCATTCATAGTAAAAGCAAAACCTTGTTATGGCCTAAACAAGTTTGTGCAATCTGGGCCCCTGTTTGCCTCCTATTATTTTCCCTCTAGCTCACTCCATTTCAGTGCCATTAACATACTTGTTCCTCAAATACACTAGCACACACCTGTCTTGGGGCATTTGCTGCTTCCTTCTGCCTGGAACATTCTTTCTCAGCAGGCATGGTTCATTCTCATTCTTCAGGTCTTTGTTCACATGTCAACTTATCAAAGAAATCTCTGATTACCCTGTATACCATAATAACTATCTCATGACTAATACACTCTATGCATTCTCTGTAGCTTGTGTTGCTTGAATCACAATCTGATCACATAGGGGCTGAGGATTTAGCTCAGTGGTTAGAGTGCTTGCCTTTGAAGCACAAGGCTCTGAGTTCGAGCCCCAGCACCAAAAAAAAAAAAAAACCAAAACAGCCAAACAAACAAAAAAAACAAAACAAAAACCCCAACCCCCCCCCCAACAAACAAAAACACCAATCTGATCACATATACCTATTTCTAGAGCTCTTATCATGTACCAGGGCATGTGTTACTTGAAATTCTGTATTACTTGAATTCCAGATTCATATGCAGGTGTGCATATACAGTATATGTTTATTACCCACCTCTCTTTCTAGAGCCTACACACTGTGCATGAGATCAAACTCTTAGTTTCTGTGTTCATGGCACTCACAGTATGTCTCACCTACAGCCCAGGTGCGCTGGAGCAGTGGAGTAGGTTGCCGAGAGACAAAATACTGGGACATGGATTGTCAGAAATAAAGTTTATTAGGGCATTAACTGGAAATGATAGAATGGAGACTTACTAGTAGAAAAGAATTGGGCCCAGTTCTGGCAGCCTAGACAAGAAAGTCACTAGGAAGTAGTTGGACTGTCTGGGGCTTACAGGCGGGGCTAGTTATTTGTCAGAAAATTAGGTGATGTTGGGCAGCACAGGGAAATTGGCAGAGAAAACTCAGAGTGTCCAGTGCTGGCTGACTGGACTATTGCACTCCGTGGTGCTCTGTTCCGTAACCAGTTATTGTAGGGAATGTCATTTTTTGGGGAGACAGATTCTGCTCTACAGTTCAAGCTGGCCTTTAACTCACTATGTAACCCAGGCTGGCCTCATACTCATGAGCATCTTGCCTCAACCTCCTGAATGCTGGCATCGCAGGTGTGCACCTGTATGCTCAGCAGAGAGGGGGTTGAATAAGCTACATAGTAATGACATCATTAGCTTGCTTTGTTTGTGTGATTAGTATTCCAAGGAACAGCTGACTTAGCATATGGGCAGGAAGGCAGTTTCTACAGATAGCATTAGTTTGCTCAATTGCCAGTGTCCCTTGGATAATACATTTAAAAACATGTTTAGAGTACATAATGATTACACTCATCACGGGGAGTTGGTACATGGACATAATATGTCTTAGTCCCTTTTCAGTCCCCTTCCCTTAGTTAATACTCATTTGAATGTTCTGGTCCCTGTCCACTTAAATGTCCCCTTAACTTGAAAAGTGTTTTGGGAAAGCAAAAAGATCTTTTCAGGGACATGATTCTAAATGCCCTATTTTTTCTCAGGGATAATACAGGGTAATATTTAGTACATTAGTACATGTTCAATAAATACATACTTTCCTTATTTGCCTATTTGACCTCCTCTTCCTATGACTAAGTATATTTTTTATAACACTGAAATATTTTCTTTTTCCAGTAAGGCACAATATACTGATCAACTTATTATCTGAGCCTCAGTTTCCTTATTTGTATAATGGATCTGATAATAACACACACCTTATAGAGTTATAAGAAAGAAGCTGAGGATTTAGCTCAGCGATTAGAGTGCCTGCCTTGCGAGCACAAGGCCCTGAGTTCGATCCCCAGCGCAAAAAAAAAAAAGAAAGAAAGAAATAGGTATTATAGCTAAAGTCCTCGGTACAGTGTGTGATCTACAGAACTGTACTTAATAATTTTGGGCACAACGGAGTCAGACAAATCAGGATTTACATGACTTATTATATGCAAAACACTTAGAAGAGTGCTGAACATATAGTAAATGCTATATAAAAATAAGGTAAATAATAATAATTTTTGTTTAATTCACCATTAAGCTATGCAATCTGGGGAAAATGGTTTAGCTTCCCTTAGCTTCCATTCCTCATCTCTGCAATAGGGATAAAGTAGCTATTCTAGTGTGGCAACTAGGAAGTTACAGTGTATAACAGGCCTGAACATTGAAGATGCTGGTGACCATTTCCCTATTGTGTGACAATCAGATTATTTTATTTTAGAAACTATCAGGGACAATACTTTGATGAACACCTTTCTTTATAACGTTTTTCACATGCTTCATATTATTTCCTTGCCTTAGACTATGTGGGTCAGTGTGATTGAATCAAACTGTATAAATATTTTCATGGCTCTTGCTTCTTAATCCAAATGGATTTTTTATCCTTATGTAACTCTAATGAGCCTTTAGATTACTTGCTTAGTAAGTGTAGAATCAAGATGAGCGATCAGCATGCACTATATTTTGTTGCCTCTTCATTTTGTCCCCTTCTTTTCCTGACTAGGTAATTAGACAAGTCATCTATCACATAGTGAATTGCCCCCAAAATATACCAGTTTAAAAACAACAAATATTTATTTCATAGTTCCTGCGGTTTCGAACTTGGGGAGAAGCGTCTCTGAATGGATTTGGCTCAGAGGTACCTGAAAAGGATGCCGTAATTTTTTAAAGTTGCAGTAATCTTGAGGCTTGACAGGGGCTGGGAATCCACTTCCAAATATACTCATGTAGTTGCTTAGGGGGCTTTAGTTCCATAGGCTGCCTCAGTGTCCTCACAACAGGGCAAATGCCTTCCCAGAGCAGATGACTGGGGGGGAAAGCAGAACCGAGGCAGAAGACAACCTTTTATGGCTTAGTCTCAGAAGTGACAAGGTATACTATTGTCACACATCATGAGTTGCGAATACAAGGAGGCGGGGATCATGAAGTGTTATTTTTTTATTTTTGCCTTACTGGGGATTGAACTCAGGGCCTCACATGTGCCAGGCAACTCTCTAGCACTGAGCTAGTGTATATTCTTTTTGTCTCCCTACCTCCCCTTATTCCTTAGGCACGTTCTACCTTGTTTTTAACCACTTTCTGTCATGAGCATACATTTGTTGAATTCTACTGTGTCAGACCCTGGGTCAGTTGTCTTCACAGCTAAATTTAGCTCTTACAACACATGATGTGTGGAGCATGTTACTCCATTTTGCAAAAAGGAAAACTGAGGCACAGAGAGACAAAGTAATTTGCCCAAAAAAGAGCACACAGTCAGAGTCAGAGTTGTTTCAAACTCAGAACTGTGACTACAGGATCTTTCTGCTATAGGTGGGGACCTTCTGGCAGATACTGTCTTCCTTGCTTCCATTTTAGTGCTGGGAAGCCCTCAAAACTGACGCCCAGCAAATAATCCTCAAGTTAGTCCCCTCTTAGCTAAAACAACTAAAGTTCCTTTCTGCTTTGTCAGTGGGAATACAGTGAGGAGAAATCTGTTCATGGCCGGAGTCACCTCTACAGAAAGATCCAACATCAATACCAAAGTATGATCGGAAGAACAATTCCAGTCTTCGGTATATGCTTTATTGATCTTGGAAATCTCTTAATTCCTATATTTTGGGGGTAGTTTTATTACCTGTGATTACTTGTGTTAAAGGTTATCTGAAACAGCTGTTCAGCTGTTTTAGTCATTTCAAAATCAGGCAAGATTCCCCAGAGTTCTCTGTCAATTTTGATAGGATTTTTATTTTCTCTTATACCAGTTTTCTAAGACTTTTCTCCTAAATACCAATAGCTTTCTGAAGGAGCATGGACTCTTCTCTCTCTTTTTAAATCCTGGATGCATCGTAGGTTACTCCAAACTTCTTATGTATTGAAAAAACACACCTCCTTCATTTCTCTTTTTGTATCATTTATCTATGCCTGTGTAACAAAATTACCCTCAAATTTAGCAGCCGAAAAACAGCAAATTATCTATTAGTTTGGTTTCTGTGGGAGAATAATTCCTGGAGCAGCTTAGCAAGGTCCACTGGCTCAGGATCTCTCATACACTTTAGCAGGAAAAAGTTCTCTCAGGAGTCTGTTAGAGGAAAGCTTACTTCCAAGTTTGCTTATGTGGCTGTTGGTAGGATTCATTTCCTTGCTGCATGTTGGGGAAGGTCCTCTTTCAGTTCTTTGCCATGTTGACCTCTCCATAAACCAACGTATATCATGGCATCTGCCTTCCAACAGACCGAATTAGGCCAGGAAGATGGAGAAAGGGGGTCTTTTTAATAACCTAGCCTCAAATGACATCGCTGCACTTTTGCTATGTTTTGTTAGAAACAAGTCACTAAGTCTGGCCCATATCCAGATTGAGAGGTGGGGAGGATTTCATGAATAAAAAGTGCACAAACAGCAGACAGTGAGGATCACTGGAGGCAACTTAGTAGCTGCTGGCCACAATGCCCCATCAATGACTGTGGCCGACATGCTGCTGGTGACTGCATTCCATTCTTACTCTATAATATCTTGGCCGTCCATCCTCTCCAGCCTCTCTATCCTTCCAAATTGTCACCTTCATCTAGACAACTACAGAGGCCTGCCAGCTGGTCTTCCTGCTTTGTCTTCCTTCTCCCATCCATGTCCTATTCCTGACTTTGTGGCTGGGGCAGGAATGGGTGGGGTGTGTGGTGAACAATGAGTCCGGCTCCAGACTTGCACAGTTACCGAGTGGTTACCGTCCGGGTCAGTATGAGCCCCAGGGGTCTGTTCTGAGTGCTAAGGGGGAGAACAGGTGGGTGAATGAGAGTCTGGCTAGGAATCCTGGCCCAAAGCAGAAACAGTTATCTGAATATGGCTGCTTAGTGGTAGGTGAGGGGTTCAGGCTGGTGAGTCTGAGGCCCCACCTTCCATCCCAGAATGACGTTTCTGTAGCCGTGCCTTGGAACCAGGGCTGGGCACCAGTTGTCACCCAGGGCTCTGCTCTGCTAGGCCAGCTACTGCTAGTCACTGAGTGACCATTTGAGTCACGGCAGTCTCATGAGTCATTGGCTTCTGCATCACTTACTTCATGCTTTCTAACTGCAAAGACAGAATCGGTAAGCCAGGAGCAGGGCACTCTTGAGGCATCCCTAGTAGCTGTGAGAGATCCACTGCTCCTGTGGGGCCAATCTTGCCAGATTCTGCTATCCCTTTGTGACTTAGAAGTCTGCTCTACTTTTAGAAAGTACATAATAGTGGCTAGAACACAGGCACTGGAGCAGATAGCTCTAAAATTGTATCCTACCAGTTAGCCGTATCTTTGGGCAGTTACTTAACTTCTCTGAGCCTCAACTCCTTTGCCTGTAAAATGGGGATAGCAAGGCTTACCTCAAGAGATACACATGGGAAAGCCTACACAGATGCATACAGCACTGTGCTGTCCTTTAGAGGGAATTCAAACCATTGTCTGAAATATAGAGAATGCAGAGGGGCTGCCAGGGAGACAGTTTCTTTACTTACTCAGGTGTTGTGGATCTGATCCACGCACCTTGGTAAGGAGGAGCAGGGATCTTGCAGGGAAAGCCACTGCCTATTCTTTACAGGTGTCTTTGGTGAAGCATAGAGTGGAAAGAATAACAGCTGATACTTATTTCAAGCCGCTTGCTTGTATTAACTCAGTCTTCACAATGCTAGGGGGAGGTATGGATTATCTCTCTAGTTTACACATGGGGAAACCGAAACCTAGAGAGGTCAAGTCATTTTCTCAACATTGCCCAGCTGCTCAGCAGTGCTAGCGCCTGTGTTAACCATTGACGCTATCCTCCAGCACACAAGCTCCATTCACCTCTTATCCCATCATGGGGTTAGACATGCAAAAAATCCCTTGTTGTCTTTATAGACACAGTTAAATAGCTCTTTGGACATACTTGGAAACAGAGGACCCAAGGGCCTGGAATTCATGTGAGCACAACCGGGTAAGCTATTGTCCATGTTATTTCATATTACTAGGCTTTGTTCCTGAAGGTGTCATATTATTCTAGCAAAATACATGGCTAATAATTTGTTAGATAACTTAGCACATTGGAAACCTATAAGGTGGTAAGTAGTGTAGTGATATTCAGTGGTGCTCAAAGAGATCCCTGTCTTTTCTACACGCTAAGATGCTGAAAGTAGTAAAAGTCTGAATTTCAGGAAGGTAGATTTTTTTTTTATAGTGCACATTGGTAACACAGAATGAGATTTGTTTTGGTATATTGGTATGTGCATATAACAGGCTGATTATTTTCATCCCCATTAGACTCCTTTCCCTCTCTGCCCACCTCCCCTAATTCCCTTAGAAAGGTGGATTTTGATTTTACACAATAAAATTTTTCTACCTTCCAGAGCTGAGACAAGTAGCTTTTTTATGGAGGGGTGAGTTTCCTGTCCTTAGAGGTGTTCAAGCAAAGCCAGAATGACCACTTGGTGGGGATATTGTAGAGGGGATAAAAATATCAGAGGCTCCTTGAAGAGAAGATTAAGGTTCTGTCCAATCCCTATGAATTAACATTCAAAAGAAACCTGGATGCAACAAACATGATATAAACACAAAACAGTACCTTCTTAAATCCTGTAGCCGCAAATCAGTGCAAGGAAGGAGAGTGGTCATTGGATTTTCAAAAGCTGAGGTTTGAAGGCCATGCTGACTTAGGATGGAAGTGGAGCTGCACTTCACAGGAGAAGGGGCCTCCTGCAACTACAGAAATCACTCTGTGCATTAGACGAAAAACATGTTGCAGGCATCCTGTGGTTTGCAGCTTCACTGGGGAAATCAGCATCCCAGGAATGGTTGTTACCCGCCACTCGGACAGGAAATGTCGCAGACAAAACCTTGTTTTTCTGCAGCAAGAATTAAAGTTCAGAAGCAGCTGCAAGGAAATCAATACCGAGCTGCTAAACCCTTAATGAACGACAGCAAAAGGCTGATCATGTTGCCTAAAACAGCTTTGTTCAAAGCTGCTTGTCTGGGGTGAGTGTTAACAAGAATTGATTGAGCTCCCACAAGGTGCAGTTTCCAGGGTACAGCTGCACAGTGGAGGGGAAGTGCTCTGGATCTAGAAGCAGTTGCCATGGGTTCTGAGTGTGCTTGGCAGCTGAGTCATTGGGTTATCTCGGCCAGTTATAGTTAGTGATAACAACCTGCTAGTGTAGTTCTTCGAACTGTGCAGCCATTCCCCCTCCTTTCTGCCACGTCACCCCTGCCACTGGGGCCTCTAGCGAAGGATCAATAGCTAGATGAGAAATAAAGTTCCAGCTTTAACAATGATTGAACAACTAGTTCATGAGGTCCCCAATCAAAGCCCTCCGGGAGAAGGAGGGTTGGAGAAGGTTGCTCTGGCTGCTGGGCTTAACTAGGTTTCCCGTTTTCAAGTCACTTTTGCTTAAATCTGAGTTTGTTTTCAGCAAACACATCTATAACTCTATAAATCTAAATGAACAACTTGGGCAAAAGGAGTGTGTATGGTACATCACCCTTCAGTGCCATGTAGTTTAGTGAAAGTCACGCCCTGACCAATCCCATTAGCCATTCCTCCCCCACCAAGGGGCTGAAAGTGCAGGTGGAAAGTTCCTTCCCTGGGGCCTGGGCAGAGAAGTAAAGGGCTGAAAGAAAGCGGTGTTTCCTGCTGAGCCATTTAACTTGTCTGATTTTTCCATTTTACCATCTATTAAGTGGGCCCAGAATTTCTGCCCTGTTTCTCATGCTGGATTGTTGTGAAGAGCACCGAACACTCATGCAAATGGTTGGTAAGCTGATTCCTCTCTCCAGCCAAGTGATGTTAGGCTTTTATTTGCACCCTAGAGAAGGAAGAACAACGAACAGAGGAGAAACAAAATGGGGAACTGGCGTTTTTTGATTACTTAATATGTTTCTGATACTTAAGAAGAGTACCAATCTTCTGAAATCCTCACAGCATCCCTATAGGCAAATAGGAACGCTCTTGTTTTACAAATGAGAGGACCAAAGTAGGGTGATCAGTTATCCCCATCTGCCAAGGACTGATGGTTTTTCCAGGACACAGGACTTTGAGTGACAAAGCCTGGGAAGTGCTGGGCAAACCAAGGTAAGATGGTCACCCCAGATTTAAGTCCAGGAAGGTTGAGAAACCTGCCCAAATGTCTATGGCTGTTAAATGGCGGAATTGGATTGGAGTGTGGGGCTGCTACCCTGGTTCTCATGTTCATTCTCCTGCCCCTCTCTGCTGAAACTGATTGGGCTGCCAAATGTGCACATATGAATGGGTCGCATGCCAGGATGACGTACTAATCAGTGTGGTGGGATTTAACAGGGAACAGAAGGCTTTACTAGAAAGCTATGTTCTTTGCTGAGATGCCAGAGATTTCAATCTTTAATGCTCTTTCAAGAGTTTTCTTAAGAGTATGCCTAAATTGGCTGGGCAAAGTGGGGCATGCTTGTAATCTCTGCTACCTGGGAGCCTGAAACAGGAGGATTGCAAGTTTGAGGCCATCCTGGGCAAGTTAGTGAGGCCCTGTCTCAGAATCAAAAGTGAAAAGGGCTGAGGCTAGGACCGTAGCTCAGTGGTGGAGCACCCCCGTGTTTGATTCCTAGTAATAGCTACCTCTGTGTTGATCTTGATCTCTATCTCCCTAAATTGGACACACACACTCCTCCCCCTTTTCTCAAGCTGGATATGAGCGGAGAAAGTGCAGCTTTATAAGCCAAGTGGCGTATTGGCTAGCACCTTTATAGGATTGCTCTACCTTGTTATGTGGCTCTTAAACTGTAAGAACAGGGGCAGCTTATTGAAAAGGTATGTTAATGGGGCTGCCATTAGATAGCCCTATTTGATGTGTCCTAGGAGGAGCTCACCAGTTGCACCTGGATGACCTGGTTAAATCATCCTTTCCCTTAGCTCTCCCTGGAACTATTGCAGTCACCTCCTTCTCTGCAAAGCATCCCCCCAAGACTTTACGTCAGCTCCTGGATCAACGCAGGCTCTTCAGAGGAGTTGACAAGGTTCTCCGGGTGCTGGTCCCTGGTCCCTCACAGCTCTATTTCCTGCATGCTCGGCCTCTTCTGTGGACTCCAGCAGCCCCAATCTGCATAAAATGTGGCTCGCTGTGCTGCTGCCACCTCCTACGTTCTCTTCTGCTTTTATGACTTCTCTTCCTCCCACATCTTTGGGCATTCACTTTCTCCCATCCTTTGAGGTTTGGTGCAGGCATCCTCTCCCCGGGGAGATGCCCCTGCTTTTCCCCCAAGCCCCACCCACTTCCGGTGGCCTCCCTCCATACTGCCTGAATAACCCTTCAGGGTCTGCCTTTCCCCCTGGAATATGAGTGCCCAAAGGGCAGGGACTGGCTCCTGTTTCCTATCATAAGGACCCCACAGGTGCTTGTTGAAATAGGCTGGATCAGGGCAGAGGCGGGGGGGCCGTTTGTTTGGCGTTAACTCCGTGAGTTTCCTTAAGCTGTCTGTGGTGGTGATTACCGACACTGTGCACGATAGCTCTCAGAAAAAGGAACTCGCAATATCGCAATCATCAGTTTCAATTGCCATGGTGAGAAGGGATTAAGGAACAGCAGACTGACACCCTGGCTTACTCTAAGGGCTAAATTAGGAACAAGATCGGCCTGCTGGTGGGAGAAAGAGCGAATCTGAGGGAAGGTGTGTGTTAGAGGGTAATTTGGGGGTGGCTATGTGGTGTAGCTGAACATGAAGCCAGAAGGCTTTAGGTTTGAAGGTTAACTGTGGCTCTTGCCAAACAGCCCACTTGGCAGAATTACACTGTTTTGTGGACCTTGTCACAGTTTTTAAGTACAGGCACACATCATTTAAGGATGTTTTGGTTACTGATGGCTCACGTATACAACAGTGGTCCCATCCCAAGGTTGTAATGGAGCTGAAAAATTCCTATCCTCTAGTGGTACTGCAGCTGTTGTAAGGTCATAGTACAATACGTTACTCACATTTTCCTGGCGATGCTGATGTAAACAAAGCTATCTCGTGGATAGTCATATAAAGTCCAGCACCTACAATTATGGCACACAGTACTAGATACCATAATAAGCGACTGTTACCAGTTTATATATTTTTTATATTATTATTTTGGAGTGTTCTCTTCCTTAGGAAAATAGTTCGTTGTAAGAGAGACATATATCCGCTCACACCAGCAGCAGCCCATTCATCCTGTACATTTACTTCATCTCTCAATTGCATCATTTCTCTTGTGGTTGATTTAGTCTCTCGCTGTTTCTTTCATCGTGGCCCTGGGACCATATATGGCACAGTAAGCAAGCTATACTGTCTAGGTTTCTTTCAGCACATTTTATGATGTTCTCAAGTCATCTAATGATACATTTCTCAGAATATGTCCCCATTGTTAAGTGACACATGGTTGTATAATAAATTGAAAAACTTCATAATGGCAGAAGTTTACTTATTGCCATTCTATTAGTTCCAGGCATGTAGTAGCAGCTCAATAAATATTTAAGTGAATGAATGATTCAGTGAGACTGTAAAAATTACTGAGCTTCTACTTTCCACAGCTGCTTTTCATCTGCTCTGCCCTAATCTTTTAAACCACCCTGTACTTTTTCTTCCCCTGGTCCAGGAAACTGAGCCCCATTTTCCACTCTGACTGCTCTGTCTTATTTGTTCCAGAACTGCCTGGGCCATGTGTTGTGTGTATAGGGCACATTTATATGTGGGGTACACATGGTATATGTATGTATGGGGGTGGGTTTACACAGTATAGGTACACACGTGTGGGGTGGTGGATATACATAGTGCACATATGTGTGTACATGATGTGTACGTGCCTATGTACAAAGGGATGATCAAAATAAATAATGGGTGTTTAAGTTTCAAAAAGTATCACAGTAAAAGAAAAAACCCCAAGAAGTATTACAGTAAAGACACATGGCCATTAATCCCCCTCAAAATATGCCTCCTTGTTTCACACATACTTATCCCGTCATTCCTTCCACTTTCTGAGGCAGTTCTGGAAGTGCTCTTTCATGAATGTCTTTAAGAGATGTGACAAAAAGTGTAGTGAAGTCTGCTACCAAGTGCCATCTAGCAGGAAGACAGCTTCATAAAGAGCTACCGTGTTTCTTCATCCACTTTATTTACTGGGTCTGGCAACATGTGACTTCTGGATCGTCCCCAAAGTCAAAATGACCATGAAAGGTAAATGTTTTGAATTCAGAACATTGAGGCAGCCACAATAGCACAACTAAAGACACTCAAGAAAGAGGCCTTCATACTGTTTCAGAAAGGGGAAGAATTACGGGATAAATGTGTTCCAAGTGAGGAGGGGGGTCTTTTTCAGGAAGATTAATGGCAATGTATCTTTCATTGTAATACATATTCAAAAATTTAAACACTTTTTTTTTTATCAAACAGTGTGTGTGTGTGTGTGTGTGTGTGTGTGTGGTATCATGCGTGGTATGTGTGCACAGTGCACACGATGTATACACGTATAGCGTGCATAAACATGTAAATACAGGGTGTGCGTGGCGTGGCGATGGGATGTGTAGTATACGTGGTGCATACACGTGTGTGTGCTCGTGCAGCTTCTGAACCCCAAGCCGGGGTGGACACGAGCATTATTCAGAGCTGTCTGAGCAGGACACGACCTGAAGGAAAGGTGGGGCCAGTGTCTGTGGTGGAGGAGCTGCTGAAAACCACAAAATCTGGGGGCTAGAGACCAAGCTGTGGTGCGAGGTCAGGAAAGCGAGCATGAGGCCAGTTGGGACAGAAAGGCCCGGCATGCAGCATAGAGTCGTGTACTGGCATCTCATTTCCTATAGCTGTGTGCTGGGTCAACTGGCTTGAAGAGCATCTCCCACCTTTGGCCCTCACTGGCACGTGGCTCTCTGTGAGGACTTACACAGCCACAGGTCCTGCTTGAAGGCTGAAGAAACTGCACACAAATCAGATATGGGTCCTGGCTCACAGAAAAACCAGTGTGAGGATTGAGGAATTGGGGAGGTGGGAGGATGAGAGGGAGAGAGAGAGGAGTGGGACACAGGAAGCTGTCCCTCTGCTTGGAGTCATGAAGTTTCCCTGGAATTGCGAGCCTGTGATTTGTTTTTCTGACTCTCTCCATTTAAAATATATACTATGTATTTGAGTGATTATTAAAATAAAGTTAATCTGGAGCCCCCCTATTGGATCCGCTGCCTTTCCAACCCCTTTTCCACCCCTCTTCCCCACTGTGCCCTAGGGACCAAGGTCCCTAAATGTGGCTCCTCCAGCGCCTGTCATTCTGACATCCAGCCCCACTGAACACTATGCTTTTAGGGAAGATGTATTAGGTTTTTTTTTTTTTTTTTTTTTTTGAGAGACAAGAGCCTTTTCTCCTCTCCCCACAATCCAGTTCCAGAATTTGTGCCACGTTAGCAAATTTGATGGATGGTGGTGAATGCTTGAGGATAAAATATTGTAATCAGGAGAGTATCCCCTCCCTCTGTCCCTCCCTCCTCCCCTGTCTCCGGATCTGGTACTCGCTGATTTCTGTGGATTCAGCAGAAGGATGGATGGCATTTGCTAATGCTTTGCTGGAGTGATAGAATATGTGGCAGGAATAACCTTGCAGGCTCCCAAGAAAAAGAGGAATAGGAATAACTCTGAAAATTGGAGGAAATGAGAAAGAGAAGGGGGAAGGTGGAGATTGGAGTGAACTGGAAACTCTTGCTGTGGCCCTGCTCACTGTGACCAATCAAACATCAAGTCCTGGCTAAGGTCCAGTGTTCTAATCCCAATCTCCCAACCTGGACAATGGTAACAGCCTCATACCTGGTGTCCAGTCCTGACCCACTGGATCCTTTTATCTACTTTTCAGCCATAAATATCTACTAAGGCACAACTTTCTCACAGTCCTCCCTCTTATACCTTCCATGGCTCCTTACTGCCCATCAAATCTTGTGCAAACTCTACAGTTGTCAGATTTCTCACTGTTGCAGTATAATACACGACACCCACAACTTAAAGGGGAAGAGGTTTAATTTGGCTCTCAGTTTCAGGGGTTTCAGTCCATGGTCAGCTGGCTCCAAGGCAGAAATGTCATGGCAGAAGTGCATAGTGGAGTAAAGCTGCTCGGTTCATGGTGACTGGGAAGCAGAATAAGAGAACAGTGCCAGAGAGGAAGTAGTAAGGGATAAGATGTAGCCCCCAAGGTCACACCTTCTATGGCCCACTTTGACATACCCAGAAGTATGCTTTACTAATCCCCTGGGTGGCCCCCAAACCAGTCAAGTAGACAATCCTAACCTTCACAGTAATCTACCATAAAAGTTTCCTCATGACATCTTTCCACCTTGTAGCGTGCCATTTACGATACTCTTGCCATTGGCAAATTGGGCAAAAAGATATTCCTAACTGTGGTTTCCTGGTTCTTGCTCAGTTTCCTTTTTTTTTCCAGTTTGCCTTTTCTTCTATCATAGCATTTGGAATTCTTATCTCACTCTAAGTGTTACCTTTGCCAGGCTGACTTTGCAAGAGCTCTGCCGGATACCAGTTTGTCCCCTGTTGCAGCATGTGAGACCTGTGTTTACTCTTACATTCATGTTCTTCCCTGCCATCAGACTATGCATCTGTGAGGACTAATTGCTATTCCTTTCATCTACTGTAGTTTGTCCTGGTTCATATTTAACATGCATCCGATCAATGTGATGAGTTGAAACGTGTTGAATCACAGTAATCACAAAATACCCCACCTGACAAGGGAATACGCACTCATGTTACAGTGGTTTGATGCAAGATACTCATTTATGAAATACTAGTCTTGACAGAGAAGAGGTGAGGATCTGATAGAGAAGGGAAAGAGGACTTAGAACATGTTTCCTGAAGACCTCTCTGCCACTGTTTGGTAGCTTATCAGTTTCTGCTATGCAACAACCTCACGCTCTCAGTGGCTTATAAGAACCCTGTATGTGGTGTGATTGAAAAATATGGTGAATGTTTAAATTTAAAAATGTATTAGAGTAGAAGACACATTGCCTTTTGCCCCCTCAAAATGCTCCCCCTCCCTTTGAATACACTTATCCCGTTATTCTTGGCACTTTCTGAAGCGGTTCTGCAAGTCCCTTTTTGTGAGTGTCTTCAGTTGTGCTGTTGTGGCTTCCTGTGTGAATTAATTCAGTGGTTATTTTGACTTTGAGGAACAGCCAGAAGTTGTGTGGTGCCAGATCCAGTGAATAAGGTAGATGAGGACACACGATGTTTTTAGGAGCCTGTCTTTCCATGAGATGGCACTTGGCAGCCTCTTTCACTGTATTTTTGATCACATCTCATAAAGACACTCAGGACTTCTAGGATTGCTAGAAGGTTGCAAAAACGACGTCATAAGCATGTTCAAAGTGAGGGGGAGTATTTTGAGGGGGATTAATGGCAATGCATATTTTAATATTTTAAAATTTAAACATTCAGCGTAGATTTTAATCA
>PVJO010016759.1:0-40992 GCA_004026905.1 Hystrix cristata
CAGATGACCTCCTTAGCCTGCAAGAAAGGCTGTAAAACTGGGCACTTTTGAGTTTCAGCCAATACTACAGATTTAGACCAGAAAGAACAGGGGTCGATGGGAGAGTTGGGAGCTCTAATGCACATAGCATTGCCCAAAACGATTAATGAGCAATTATAGAAAAAAAGAGTCTTTTGGTGAGCACTTCCTCCCCTAAAAAATCATCAGAGGGACCCATGATAAAGACTCCATTGTAAGCCACGTTACTGTCCTTCTCAAGGCTGAATGGCGACCACCTCACTGTCCCCTGAATTGGCCTCCTCCTGCCCTGAGTCTCCGCTCTCCCCCAGCATTTTGCAGTCTTTACCCGGCTTGGAAGAGCCAGAGAAACTAGCTAGAAAAATAAGCTTTGTCTCTTGCTAAAGGACACGAGTGACATTATGGTCAGGAAACTGTGTAGCTCATTTTAAACACATTTTCAAAGAAAGACTGTTGGAATTCAATATATGTCTATGAATCGTCCATTTAAATCCTAGATGAGGAAAGCTGGGCTTGTCCTCTTTTCTCTCATTCTGTTAACACTTACAGGATTCCTGTGTGCCAGGCACTGGGGGGTGTTCATCTTTCTTTTGTTATTGTGCCCTGTGCTGTTTCCTTGGATTGTTTGCATATACGGAAGCGTGTGTGTATGTGTGTATGTGTGTGTGTGTGTCTGTGTGTGTGTGTAGTTATAAATATGTCAAACCTGCCGAAACAGTGCTGTCCCGCCTCATTCCACAGCCATGAAAATCACCACTCACACCCCTTTAAACAGGAAGGTTTGCAAAAGTATGAAACGACCAAGATCCAAGATATCTGTGAGGACTGCTGCTTCTCCCGACATTCACTTACTTACTTATTCATGTGTTTATTTACTTAATAGATATTTATTAAACCCATTTGCTAGAAGCTGGGAATACTATAAAGAGTGTACACACATAGTCTCTGCTTTCATTGAACTTGTATTTGTGGTGGGACAAAGTTTTTTGAAGTGGACTAATGTTATTATCTCTCAATATTGCAATTTTTTTCTTCCCTGTTTCAACTTATGTGGCTAAGCTGTGTTCATTGCTCCAGAGAAGAGATATGATAAACAAAAACAGGGATGCTTTAGGGCAACGGTGGTGCACCTGTGGCACGCGTGCCACAGCAAACTGTTTGTATGGTTGAAAGCTCCCGAAGGTTCGTCATCACTGCCTTAGGGGAATAGAAATGACAGTGAGGCTGGGGGGTGTGGCTCATTGGTGTAGAGTTCGCTTAGCATGCACAAGGCCCTGGGTTTTATCCTCAGCACCAAGCAGGAAAGGAGAGGAAAATAAAGAGAAATGGCATCGAGCATAGACAAAATGTTAGGATGAACAGGGCTTACCTCTCCCAGATAATGCACCAGATATAGAAAGAGTCCCCTGACCTGAAAGGGAGAGACCAATGAGAAAGAGAGGAGGCAATCTAGACTTGCTTGGGCCCATGGCTAAGTACAATTATATCTGCCAAGGACCAGAGTGAGGTGAGCTTGTGAGCACCCAATGACAGATGGTAGCCAAGGAGGAATTTGTCAACTTGTAGGGGGCACCATCCATCACCCATAGCTGGGCATATACTAATCATCCTTTCCCTGGGCATCCAAATGCCATGATTACCTTGTCTTCTTGGGCACACATTAGGCCCTATTTCTCAGTCTGCTTTGCTATAGATGAAGCCATAACATGAACCAGTGAGCTCTGGCCAGTGGAATATGGGAGGAAGTAACACACATTTCTTCTACAGTGATTGATTCCATTTCGGTCCTTTAGGCTGCCTGTTTCCTGTTCTGCCAGATATAAATGATGGACTCTAAGGCCCTGGGGAGCAGCGGAACCAAAATGTGGAAAGAACCTGTGTCCCCGAGTCCCTTCTTGGAAGAGTGACCCGAGGTAGCCATCCTTTGATAAACATCCACTTTGGACTCTTGCATGAGCAGAAGCGAATTTTATTGTGTGGATCCACTAAAATATAGCAGTTTGTTACAGAAATTTTGGCTTACCCCGACAAATATTACAAGCAAACACGCTGCTAAAGTAACACTTTCCAGTCTCTTTTCTGTTTTGTTCATTATACAACTTAACCCATGAGGACAGGCACCCCATTTGCAAAATACCAGGACACAGTAAGCACCTGCCCTCCAAAACAAGGATGGGTCCTCCTCATCTGCCATGGCAATGGGATGGTAAGGAAGGGAAAGACCTGCTCTTATGCTTGTGAAGCTAAAGAGAGCCTGCTTAAACTTTTCGGGGCTAAGAGAGTAATGAAGCATACAAGTGTAGAAGCATGCACAGTGTAGAAGGGGAGAGAAACACAAAATGAGTAAGTGTAGAGTTGTGTATAGAATCACTAACCTATGTGAAGTTCTGTGGGGGAAAAGTACAAATTTATTATGATTCTGGAGAAGAGGTACTGTTATTACTCCTGTTTGCTAACAGTGAGGTTTAGAGATTAGTCCCTTGTCCAAGGACATATCCTAGAAATTATGGTAGCGTGTACTTAAACCAAGCTCTGTCCTGACTTCAGAGTCCAGGCTCCTACCCTCCTACTCATGCAGTGTGCAGCTGAGGATTCTGAAGATGCACTTGGGCTCATCAGGGCGAAGTCAGGTGGATACAGCTGGTAGGTCATCTATTTGCCACCTCTACGCCAGTACTAAGTAAAAGTAGATGCTAGGATTAACCCTCTTCATCCAGCTATCTTGCTGTAAAACAGTGCCTTATCGCACCATACTGCCTTATTTTAAAAGATAAATCACTACAGATTGCACCGAACAGAATTTTTAAAAAGAGAAAATTGTGTGTGTACTTTGTAATTCTTATAGGATATTTTTATGAACTGAGTATTTCTTTCCCCTAAAAATTCTTAAGTTGAAACCCTGCTGGAAATGTGATGGTATTAGGAGGTGGGACCTTGGGGAGATAGTCAGGCTAGAAGACATCTATTGGACTAACACCTTTAATGGAGTCACTGACTACCTCCAGCATGGTGAGAGATAAATCGTCATTTTTATAAGCCACCCGATCTGGAGCACCTTGTTAGAAAGGCCTGAACAGAATATAACATGTTCGTTATATTCTCGCTAAGGTTAGTTAACTAGTGTTATGGTTTGTGCCTAGATGTCCCCCCAAAGCCTCATGTGGTAAGAGATAGCTGGATCTAGAGTGTGAGGTTACTAAATTAATCCACTGATCGGTTTGGCATGGTTCTGCTGGGATCAAGGATGTGAGACTAAAATTAAGGGTGGGAGTGCTACCCACCCTAAGGGCAGGTAGCCTAGATAAGATACAGGAAGAAGCTAACTAGCTGCTTGTTTGCATTGCTTATTTGCATACATTCCTTGGATTCCTCACTTTGCTGCAGATTGGTCTGCCATGCCGGTCCGCCCTGCCTCTGCCATGCTGCCCTGCCTCGGACCCAGTGGACTATAGACTGAAACCTCTACAGACTGTGAGCTAATAAACCTTTCTTCCCCTAACTTTGGGTGTTGAGTATTCTGTCCCAACAACGAGAGAAAAGTAACTAAAACAACTAGAAATATTATTATTTACAGAATCTAGCACCCAGCGGCCTCTAGACACCTTAACACTAAAATTCTGAAAATCTTATGAAAAGTTACAAACCTTCTTTGAGAAGCTTTTCTCTTCAGAGTTCAACTGGGGAGTCACATCGGGCTGGAAAGTGGTTCTGGGGCTAAGCCCAGTTCTGAGCTGTCAGGAGAACGCCTGCTTGGAAATAGAACCACATTGTCTCTAGGACAGGATGCTAACTGATGTAAATCAACATCGTGGTTCCCGAATGTTCTCATAAGCAAAGAGCTCTTTAAACTACTAGTGTGATTTTCTTCTCCTCACACCCTCCCCTTAACCCTAGTGGGGAAAAACGTTTATTCTGCATACATCATTTGCTCTTCTTTGTGTTGCCAAATGCATTGGGATATTACACTTGACAGATCTCTCACTGGGAAGTTGCCAGCAACCAAAAGATAATTAACTTAGTCTTCCGGGCACATAAAAAATGGAAGGTGGACTATACACAATTCATTAAAAATAGTGGCAACTGTTCATATGTCAGTGAAACTTTCTGGGGTTTTGAACAACTCTGCGTCTTAAAGAAGTCTTTGTGAAACTGAATTTTTTGTTGAAAGGAGATGCGTACTTATCTGTAAGAGAATGAAAGTGGGGCAGGCCAACACAGGGGTCTTAACTCACTTGAGCTGGCTATAACCAAATCCTGTTGACTGAATGACTAACACAATAAGCGTCTTTTCCTCAGTCATAGAGGCTAGAAATCTGGCATGCCAGATGCCAGTAGATCTGGTGTCTGATAAGACTTTTTTTCCAGGTTTTAGACTACCAACTTCTTGTATCATCACAGGATGAAAAGAAAGCTCTCCAGCCGTTTCTTCTAAGAGCATTAGCCCCACCCATAAAGGCTGCACCCTTGTGCCCCAATTCCTTCAAAAGGCCCCACGTCTAAATACCATCACATCAGGGATTAGATTTTAACATATGATCTTTGGGAGTGACATAAACATTTAGAAGGGGCTGGGGATTTAGCTCAGTGATTAGAGTGCTTGCCTTGCAAGCACAAGGGCCTCAGTTCGATCCCCGGCACCACAAAAAAAAAAAAAATTTTTTTGAAAAAAAAAAAATAAACATTCAGTCAATAAAAACAGGGAATCAACAAACATTCATTGTGCTTGGCCAGGCACGTTGCCAAACACAGGATATAAGACATATGAGACCCAAGACAACTGATAGTCTGATAAGAGAGGAGAGGAAATTTTATATAGCAACTCTCACAGCAAGCAAAAAGAAATCTGTGTGTGTGTGTGTGTGTGTGTGTGTGTGTGTTAAAAACTTGTGTTCCCGAAACCAATAGAATCAGCATCAGCTAGAAACTTGTTAGAAATGCAAACTCTCAGTACCACCCAACATCTGTGGAGTCAGAAACTGTGGGCAGAGCCTAGAAATCACCTTACCGGAGATTCTGATGTATATTCATGTTTGGAAACTATTGATTTAATAAGATATTCCATCCAATAGCATAAATAAAAGCAAGTAGATAAAGAAAGGGAGAACAGGCTTATACCATAGTCAAGAGGAGTGATGTAAGTTACACCAAAACATACTCTCTAGAAGACAAGGAGATGAGAGGGTGACGTGAAGCCACCCAATGGAGGGTGGCCCCTCTCAGAGATGAAGAATGAACTTGTGTCACTCTTTTCTTCTGAGAGTTCAAGAGCAACTAACTCAAAGGCAGTCTGCAGATTTCTGGTTGTGGGTACAGGATGAACTGATGCCTTTCCAAAGCCCAAACTGAGACATAATTGAAAAGTGTGGTGATTAAACACCTGCTTATTCATCATGTGAATTTAAGGACATTTACTGAGGTCATATCTTAGCATATGGTCTGCTTCCTCCTCAGTGAAATTGTTGGCAATATAACTGCTCACAGCTTGGTGTGCTGTGTTAGCACTAGCATGAGAATTTAAGGAATGCCAAGTAGTGCCAGCCAGTCCATCTGAGATTTCTGTCTGAGAGAGGCCTCAAGGGGGACTGAGAAGACAGAGTTCTTTAAAACGTAAAATTACAAGTGAAGGATATATCTAAACACCCACAAAACCTCCCTAATCTGAGTATGTCTTGAATAAATGACCTAAATTATCTTCAGCCAATTTATATTTCATCTTCACTTCTTGCAGTAGTGATATCTTTTAGTTGACTTTCTATGCAAAGTAGGACAACTTATCTATTAATTCTAATTCTTCTAGTTTTAATGTTTAAAGTAGGCCCCTAGTTCTAATAAACAGATTTGATGAACAAGATCTGTTCAAATTATCCTTACTTGATTTTATGCACTTTGAGCCTACTCAGTAGCCTTTTATTTTATAGACTTGAAACAGTTTTAATTTTCTCCTGAAAAGAATCCACTCGGAGAAAAGAATTAGACTTCAATGCAGATTGTCTGCACTTGAATTCCAGCTTCCCCACTTACTGGCTAAATGAACTTAGATTCATTTTTTCATCTATAAAGGCAATAACAACAAATAAGCTTCTACTCTTCATGCAATAAAAATCAACTCTTTATGTAATATTCAGAGCCTACTCTTTATATAGTAATCCAGGACTCATAGGTACCTGTATATTCTTACTCTGTAGTTTTTGTTTTGAGAGTCCAAGCCAGCAGCAGGGAGGCAAAAGTCTTCATTTTTAAGATATGACCCAGAAACCATGTACACAACATTATTGTTTATATCTCATTGGCTGGAATATGGTCACATGGCCACAACTAGCAGCAAAGGAAACTGGGAAGTATGTGCTCTATACAGATGGCCAAACATCCAGATAATATTGTAAGAGAGGTGATCTATTACTAAGAGGAAGCAAAAGGAAATGGCTATTAGAAGACAATGAGCCATTTATTTTAGTTACTCTCTTGCAATTCCATGAATTTTTATTATGGCCAAATAATAAAAAGCAAAACAAAAAGCCTTGACAGTGTATTTCTGATCCCTTTTCCTACAGACAAAGAAGCCTATGTGGCCAGCACCTTCAAGACCAGAAGATGAGTTTTTGAAGGCAGAGGACCATGTCATCTACACATCCCCAGAAGATAAATCAGAATTATTTTTTATAAATGTTTGTCAAAGTGAACAACTATAGTAATTCCTAGAGCCCTCATTTTAGTTAAACTCCTTTAGTAACATGTAGATTATAAACCTTCCACATTTTAATCAACTGAACTTAAAGCATATATATGGCTATACCTGCCATAGGATGCAATAGACTGCACAATGAAGATCTTAAGCATGTTTTTGCTGTAGTGTTTTGTTTTGCTTTTGTTTTGCTTTGTTTGTAGCACTGGGGATTGAACCCAGGGCCTTTACACTGAGCCATATCACCAGTTTTTTTCTAAACTTAATTTATTTTTTTGTTTATTGATTGATTGAAAAGTCTTGCTAAGTTGCTAAATTGCACAGGCTGGGCTCAGATTTAAGATCCTCATGCCTCAGCCTCCCAGAATACTGGGATTATAGAGATTTCTCTGACCCTTTTTTAAAGTCAGAGAGAATAAATTACTTACGCAAGCTCATGTTCTATTCCATGTGGATAGTATTTTTTAGAAAAAAAAGTAATATCTTTCTAAAAACTGGTACTCAAATCAGGATCATGTTATCTCAAACTGAAAATTTAAATCAAGCATGAAACCATTAACTTAAAAACGTTTATCATCCATTTTCTTGGCTGTCAGAGTAAATCTTGTATAGAAGCAAACATTAGGAACCATACCCTGAACTATCCAACTGTCTTAGTTACTTTCTTCTTGTTGGGACAAAACACCCAACACCTACAAGTTAGAGAAGGAAAAGTTTATTTTAGCTCACAGTTTGTAGAGGTTTCAGTCCATAGTTGGCTGACTCTAAGGCAGGGTGGCAGGGCAGCGGGGCACCACAGAGGAGAAATAGTCCATGGCAAGGCAGGCAGGTGGCAGTGAGCAGCAGCAGCCTACCTTCTTCTTTCCCTTTTATTCTAACCAAACTACTAACTTATTGGTTGGTGCCACCCATACCCAGATCCTCCATTCAGACACACCCAGAACTATGCTAAACCAGTAGACTAATCCAGTATCACACACTCCTGATCCAGCATCACATGCCTGTGATCCAGTCACTCACAAAACCCCATTTTAAATATGAACCATGTTATGGTTTGTGTCTAGATGTCTCCCCAGACCCCTCAAAGCCTCATGAGGTCATTGGTGGGGCTTTTTCAGAATGTGGCTGAATCTAGAGTGTGTGATGCTGTAATTAAGGATGTGTGAGTACTAAATCAGTCCACTGATTGGTTTGGTACCTAATCCTGGTAGCCTAGATAGAGTATAAGGGGACAGAAAAACACTACTAAGGTCCCTTGCTTGCCTTGCTGCCTTCTGCTTGCTGTGAACTGTTTCTCCTCTGTAATGCTCTTCTGTCATGCCACCCTGGCTTGGAGTTAGCCAACTATGAACTGAAACCTCTACAAACTGTGAGCTAAATAAACTTTTCATCCTTTAACTTCAGGTGTTTGGTATTTTGTCTCAGCAATGAGAAAAGTAACCAGGACAAACCATAACACCAGGTATGTAAGCCATCTTTCCTTAGAACTTGGCCCAGAACCAATCTGTTCCTTGAGGTTGAGCAAACCAACTGAAAGGATTCAGTCTCTCAAATTCCAGATTCTACATGTTCTTTGTGCTTGAGTAAGGTAGAAGTCTCGGAAAACAGGCTTACCTAGAAGCAGGAAGAAAATCTAGCTGGAGCTAGAAAGGGATTTAACATTGTTGGGTATTTATTCTGTGTCTAACATTTTGATAGTCATTTATATACATTTAAATTAGTTCTGATAACAGCCTAAAATGAGATATTCATTGTTATAGGAAAATTTTAGGGTCAGAGAAATTAGGTGACTTGTAAAATATCACTGCTGCATATGGGGTTTCATGGAAGCAGACTCAGAGATTTGTATTCAGCAAATTTGTTAGGGAGCATCCTCAGAACAGTATCTAGAGAGCATGGGCAGGAAGCAGGACTGGAAGAGCTAGACTTCAATGCAGTCTCAGTGTGGCCTCATCTTATCCCAAATTAGGATAAGGGAACAAGAATTTTACATTCCCGTGTCAACTAGCAGCAGCTGGAAGAAATAAGTTCTTCAGTTGTGAATAGGATCAGACAACATATCACATGATCATAATCGACTAGCCCAGAAGTAACAAAGCTAGAAGATGAACACAGCTCTGATCAGAGTGCATGTACTTTTCCAAGCATTTGTTCCAATAAACAATCAGAAAGCTGGGTACTCACACATCTCACTATTTTAGAAAATGGTACATAGGAAAATAGTTTGCATGCTGTTTCTAATAATGTGTCCTAATGTTTTGACATTGTGAAACATTTCCGATTTCATGTAGCTGATTGAGCTTTAGGTCTGTTATCCATTTTTAAATGATTAAGACCTTTTATAAGGTTAGCAATTAAAAATGTCCATACTTCTTAAAATAGACTCAACCACAACGGTAAGTATGCTAAAGACTTAAAACATTCTCTATGTAGTCTGTTTCCTTAGATAACTTCCAAATGTTTCACCTTAGAACTCAGGAATTATTCTGCCACATAAGTTCTGTCAGAGATATAGTATCTTTTTCAAATATAATTGATCACCTACAGCCTACTATTTGAGGCTAGATACTGGTTCAGCGCTCCCAGGAAGAAACAACATGCAGGAACTTAAAAAACCTTAATGAAATGCATGTGCCCTTCTCCTTGGTATAAAAGGCTGAAAAGTGTAGCTAAAAATCTATCAACCATGTTATTCATCTGGAAAGTAGCCATGGATGAGCCAAGGTAAAACCCATGGCAGATAAAGCACTTATCCACTCAACAAATATTTACAGAGGATTGGTGTTAGTAAGGTGTTACAGCTTGTATCGAGATGTCCTCGCAAAGCCTCATGCACTCATAGATGGAAAGTTTCAAAAGTGGCTGGATCAGGGTGTGATGCTGGGATTAAGCGGGTGGATAATGGAAGCCCCACTGTGGGCATGGGTGGCACCAATCAGTAGGTTTACACAGACTGTATGGAATATGAAGGGAGAGAGGGAAGGCAGGCCTGCTGCTGCTCACTACTGCTGCTGCCTCTTGCCAGCCATGCCATGAACTGTTTCTCCTCTGCCGTGCCCCTCTGCCATGCCCACCTGCTTTGAAGCCACCCAACTATGTACTGAAACCTCTACAAACTGTGAGCTAAATAAACCCTTAACTTCTGGGTAGCAGGTATTTTGCCCATCAATGACAACAACGAAAATAACTAAGACAGCAGGCATCAGTGTTAAGTGCACTAAACATCACCCCAGTTACAATTTAGCTCTTTCAGAGAAATATGGTTGGCTTTCCAATTGTATCATAATGGAATCTTCTTGCTACCTTGTTTTAGAGAAGCAACCATTCTATATAACTTGTGAAGTCAATTATGTTTATGTTCATTATTATCTAAGATTTGGATGGTATAAGATTTTACAATTTGTTTTTATGGAAATCAAAGTACAAGCATTTTGTTACTGTCTCCTTTCAAATTATCACGAGAAAAAGCAAGTCGTGTATTTGAAAGTGTACACTGGAATGGTTGAGATTGTTTAAGAACATCTGGAAAGATTTATTAATGTATATGGCAGTATATTATAATTTATGCCTACCCTCCACTACATTATTCCTGTCCTAGGCACTGCAGTGTTTTCTTTTTCTAGCGCAGTGGCTCTCATCGTGTGATCCCCAGCCACCAGGCATGACCGTCACCTGGAAACTTCTTAGAAATGCTAATGAATGAGTTCCTTTCCAGATCTATTAGCTCAGAACCTCAGGAGTGTGGCACGGCCAGATGTGTGCAAACAAGTCCTCTGGGTAATTTTGATGCATTTCATTTCATTCAGTAAATATTTATTCTGAGTCATGAAATAAGTGCCACAGATTATTCAGCCTTGGTCAATGGCACTTGTGAATCATGTATAATAATTTTTTAATATATTTACATGATAGGCTACATATCTTGGGCACAAAGTTGCTTCCACAAGCTCACTTAGAAGAGTCTGGTGTACCATCAAGTTTCAGAAGCACAGCTCTAAATCTTTATCCACTAGTCTTGCCTGAAATGGAAAAATGGTGTAATCCATAGCAATAAATAGAAATGCTGCACTCATCTTTAAAGAACAAGAGTCAAACAAATATCTAAGAATTCTTGGCAGCAGGGTTTCTTGATGCATTTTTCAGCAGTGAAGCACCTTGGCAAGAGCAGCAAATTCTGCATAAAGAGTACATTGGTTTGAGTCCAGTTCTTTGACTTTTCTGGCTGTAGTTTCTTAGGAAGTCCTTTAATCTTCATGGTCATTTGTTACCTGTAAAAGAAGGACTTTGTCTTGGATATTTGTATGGTGACTTCTAGGTCCTAAATTCCATTATTCTCAGCATCTTGGTTAATATTTATTGATATTTCTCTTGAATATACTCATATCTACATTTTTTTGTTTCATACTGTTATTCAAAAGAGTAACAAGGTTCTTTTGCAATTCATGTAATGAGGCAACACAATTAAAAAGCAAACCAAGACTCTGAATAGACAGTCCTCCAAAAATATACTAGTGGGGGGCTGGGAATTTAGCTTAGTGGTTAGAGTGCTTGCCTTGCAAGCACAAGGCCCTGAGTTTGATCCCCAGCACCACCACCAACAACAACAAAAAAAAACAAACAAAAATATACTAACGGCCAACAAGCTCATTAAAAGATGCTCAACATTCTTAGCTATCAGGGAAATGCAATTCAAAACAATGAGATATGACTTAATATCCATTAAAATGACTAAAGTAAAAAGACTGACAATTAAAATTGTTGGCAAGGATGTGCAAAAATCAGATCCCTGATATGCAGCTGGTGGGAATGCAAAGTAGTACAGCTCTTTAGAAAACAGTTTGGCAGATTCTTAAACAGTTAAACATAGACTTTCCATTTGACCCAGCGATTCTATTCCTAGGCATTTTATCAAAAATAATTGTCAGCATATGCCACAAAAAGTTGTACAAAAATGTTCATAGCAACATTATTCAAAATAGCCAAAAAGTGGAAACGATACAAATATCCATTAATGATAAATGAATAAACAAAATGTAGTATGTGAACTAGTCTATAAAATGGTATATTATTCAACAACAAAAAGGAATGAAGTACAGATATATTCTATAATATAGATAAAACTCCAAAATACTATGCTAACTTTAAAAAGAAAGTCACAAAAGACTATATGTTATATGATCCCGTGTATATAAAATGGCCAGGCTAAGCACATTCATAAAAATCCAGAGAGGCAGATAATAGGTTGATGGTTACCTAGGGCTGGGAAGGGTTGAGAGACATGGAGGAAGGCGTGACTGCTTTGGGGTATGAGGTTTCTTTTGGGATGCTGAAAATGTTCTGAAATGATAGTGGCAGTTGTACAATTCTCTGAATTTACTGAAATTCATTGAATTGTATACTTTAAATGGATGGATTGTATGGTATGTGAATTGTATCTCAACAAAGCTATTACAAAACGAATGCCTTTATGACTATGGTAGCCTGGAATAATCCAACTGTATCTCATTTGTTATTTTAATACTCATGAAATTTGGATGCAGTGTAGATTGGCCAACACATAATTCTACATTGTTTTATTCAAACCCAAATTCCTAACAAAAGGCATTTACTAAGATAAGTGTTCTAAACTGGCTGTTTTAAAATTTATACCAGAAATGACCATTAGTTAAAGGCACACTACAAATTGGGCATACACGGTACATGTACAGAATGAACAAATATTTTTCAATTCTTTTTTTAATCCTTGAATTCATTCAGTGTGAATTCTAAAAGTAAATGTGAGGGTGTGCAAGAAAAAGAAACTTCATCCCTTCTGAGGCTCACTGGCTTTTAAAATTACACAGAGATACACAAATGATGCTTTGAAAACCTCTGCTAAATTATGCACATTAAAATAAACAATAGTCCAGGAAGCAAATTTCAAAAGACTACAATGACATGTACAGATACAAAATAAATGTGAAGAATGTAACTATTATATGTACATTGTACCAATACATGTTCTTGGTTAAAAAATAAAAAAAAATTAAAAAGAAAAAATACTACAATGAGCCTAATAACAGTCATAGATTGGACCTTACAGAGCATGTCGAATACCTGCAGCAATTATCTCTACCTGCTTTATTTGCTCAAGCTTCAGGTAGACCAAAGACATTCATTGTAAAAAGCTCTATGACTAATTTTTTCCTAATAAAATCAGAAATGCAAATTTCCTGTCCTAAAAGCACAGGGCCAGAGGATATGATTTTCATTATAGAAAAGACTGTGGAGGCATGAGAACATTCCATAAATCTGGGCCAAATAGCATTTTAAGACATTAAGAGCTAGTAAGCATTTGTATTGAACTGCATGATACAATAAAATAAAAATTTTAAGGGGTGAGAGCATAAATAGTTGATTCCTGCTAGTTTATTATGCTAACCTATCAGACTGACCAGAAATCACATCTATGGAAACTGCTCTTTGCATAATTTTAATATTTGAGGGAATGAGGGACTGCTTTAAGAGACTAAAATTTATAGACTCTGTTCTCATAAAAATGTAAGCAGACAAACTTTTTCCATATAACTGCATGAACATATCCTACAGGAGGTTCCATAGATATCAGGTTAAGAATCCCAGAAAGCTTTTTTAAAAAGAGCTAGATAGCCAGGCGTGGTGGGGCAAGCCTGTAATCCCAGCACTTGGGAGGCAGAGGCAGGAGGATTGCCGCAAGTTCAAGGCCAGCCTGGGCTACATAGTGAGCTCAAGACCAGCCTGGACTACATAGCGAGACCCTGTCTCAAAAAACAAAAACAAAACAAAACAAAACAAAACAAAAAAAGAGCTAGCTATACCATGATACACCACAGCTACAATGAAAAAGTGAGAATGCCAGATATTGGCAAGTATACAGAAAATGGAAACTCTCATAACACTTCAGGAAACTGGCAGTTTCTTAAAAAGCGAAACTTACATCCTCTACATTACGACCCAGTGATTTCACTCCTGGGTATTTATCCAAAAGAATGAAAACGTAAGTTGATACTAAGATTTATATGACTGTCTTTGGCCATTTTCTGAACAGCTAAGGAGTAAAAGTAATCCAAATGATCATTGTGGTATGAATAAATTATGACATAGTCGCTGGGGATTTAGCTCAGTGCTTAGAGTGTTTGCCTCGCAAGCATGAGGCCTTGAGTTCGATTCCCAGTACCAAAAAAAAACCAAAAAAAACAAAAAAAAAACCCAAAACAAATTATGACATAGTCACATAATGTAATACTATAGAGAGAAAATTTTATAAGTGCTGTTTATATCCACAACAGTATGGTTGAATTCCAAAAACATTATACTGAATGAAAGAAAACAAACACAAGAGAGTATGAAGTTCTAGAACAAGACAAACTAGTAAACATCAGTAATCAGAACAGTGTTTTTTCTGAAAGGTGTGATGGATAGGAAGGGGCATATGAGGGCCTCCTGACATGATGAAGACATTCTGTACCATGATAAATAAGGAATGCACCTATGCGTTACACAGCTGCACACATCTGCCAAAACAGACTACACTGTATACTTAAGACTCATGCATTTTACTTTACAAAATAATTTTAAAATAAAAATATATTTTAGAAAGCAGATGAATTGGGCAATGCTGTATCTTTATAGGGAAGAGAATTCTGATTTTTTTACTGCACATTTAGGCATATGTTAGTAAAAGCACTGGAAGATATGGAAGGGGTTGTTTTCAAATCACAGAGACATAATTGTGTAGCTGTAGATTCACAGTGAGGATGCTACTATTAGTAGAAATAGGACTTTGCACTTTTGTAAAGTTTATTTGGCTATTTTCCTACGTCTCTCATTTTATTATCGAGGAAACACTGCGAGGGAAGCAGTAGGATAACTTCCCATGGAGCACAGCAGGAACCTGAAGTAGGAACCAGAGAGATCGTGGGTTGTGATCAAGGTCAGTGCAGCCCATTTATGGCAGAGCTGGGACCAAAACCTTTATTTTCTAAAAAAATGTTGTTACTTTGTTTTAGTCTTCCCAGTTTGCTGAAACAGAATACCAAAGATAGGGTAGCTTATAAAAAAGTGGAAATTCATTCCTTACAGTTTTGGGAGCTGAGAAGTCCAACATCAAGTCCCTGGCAAATGCAATGTCTGGTCAGGACCCATTTTCTGCCTCATAGATAATGTCTTCCCACTGGCTCTTCACGTAGTTACAAAGAGTGAGGCAGCTCTGTGGGGCCTTTTCTAGGAGCACTAATGAAACCTAATCACATCCCGGAGGTCTCCTCCTTGTGCTACTGCATTGGGAGTTAAAATTTCAACATGAATATTTGAGGAACACAAACATTCAGACCACAGCATACTAATTTGACCTCTGTATTTTTGGAGAAGGAAGTTACCTTAGGTAGAGGGAAGTATAGAAGTTAGATTCCTGAAGATGTATACTATTTATTGATAAAAATCCAATGTGTCTATACACATTGTTGAGTGTCTCTAGAGTTCCTTGTATTTAGAACTCAAGAATACGTTGTTCACTGAAAAATCATAGCTAGTCAATGCTAATACCCCTCTAAGTTCAAATTTTTCTGTTCCTCGGTGTCAAGCTTTATTTATTAACAATTTAAGGATCCAGGTATGGTAGACATTGTGATGGTTAATTTTGTATGTTGGGCCACAGGGTGCCCAACACACTGTCTCAAGCACCATTCTGGAATGTCTCTGAGGGTCAGTACACCAGCTTGCAAAGCCCTCATGTGGACAGGCTTCATCCAGAGCTGAGGACAAAAACCTTAGGGTGTAAAGGAATGTTAGTTGATTGAAGATCCAAATTGACCAGAAGTCTGACCCTTCTTTGAATAAGAGGGACCCTCCTGGCTGACCTGCCTTGAGCTGGGACATGAGTTCTTTTCTGCCTTGAGAATGAAGTATCAGCTCTTTCTGGGTCCCAAGGCTGCTGGCTTGCAGACTGGAGCTACACCATCAGTTCTCCAGCTTGCCAGCTACACTTGAAACTTGTTTTCAGCCTCTCTATTTGCTTGAGCCAATTGTTTATCATGAATCCATGTATAAATCTCTGCATTGGTGCTGTCTCTATGGAGAACACTGAGTATTACAAAGGCCCAGAAAAGCAGGGAGAGACCCAGGACATGAAGTGTGACGGCCTGGTCTTCCTCCGTGATGGACATGTACTTTGTGTTCCTGAGCAAGGATGCAGCCTCTAAAGAGATTTATGGGCCACCTAGTACAGAAAGATTTTACATTATGAATCATCTCTATTTTATACCTAGATCACTATATGATTCAAAATTCTCCAGGGAACCCTGCCCTGTAAATTTATAGATTATAGGTTGGTTTTCCAAAAGCAATCCTAACACAGGATCATTCCTACTAAAAACTTTCCATAGTGGGGGACTCTTCCAGAAAATCTCATTAGTTCATTTATCAGGAGGTCTACTAGTCACATGTTTATAGGGAAATTACATCAAGTCACTTGTTTGTTTTAATTCCAAGAAAGTCCTCCTGGTAGCAAGAGAGAAATGAATCACAAATCAGCTGCTTAACTTCTGACCTACCTAGGATTGAAACCCAAGGGATGAACGGTGGCCTTCAATCTGATCCTGCCATATCTTAGTTCTCTGACTATCTAGCCACTGGGTGCTCTTCACAAGAGGGCTGGAAGACACCCAGAGCAGAGCTCTCTCAAGGATCAGGAGACTTGGGCCATGATGCTCTGAGTGATTTAGAGGAGAGAGTGAGGGGAACTATTCCCATATAACCAAAGAGATTAAGGCTCACTAGCAAAAACTTATAAAGGAAGAAAACGTTCAGTTTATTGTTGTGGATCTGAGGTTCAGAGAGATTTAGTAACTTGCTAAAGATCTTGTAGTGAATAAGAGGTAAAATCAAAGTTTAAAGACAAAATAGTTTGAGGCCCAATCTCAACTCCGTACTGCCTCTCACTTCTCTGTGCTATGATGCTAGACATGAGATCTACAAAACACATTTTGTTTTCTCTGGCCGTTGGGCTCTGCCAACAGAGGACAGTAGGGGAAGACTGCAGGGCAGAGGGAGGGAGAAAGGAGGTGCTTTTTCCTACTTTTGCTTCCTCTTCCTGTGAGCATCACCTCAGAGAAAAGCTGCTCACATCATGGTGACCAGGAAGAAGAGAAGGGAAGAACCAGAGATGCCTCTTCACCCCAACATTAGGAATCCCATTTGCAGTTTTTCCAACATTTTCAAAATCAGTCTCATCCTCTTTCAGAGACCCCCGTTCCAGTCACCTTGGGGCTCCACCTCAGAGGGCTGGGTCCCAGGCCCCAGAACTAGACTCTGAGCTGAGAAATTGTAGTAGTAATTCTAACCTCTTCCACTTCACCTCCCCCTAACTTGAAGCATAGCAGCTACCTCTATGTTCTCTTTTTGATTTTTCAGTTGTGCAGTTATAATGTTTTGGATTAAATTTCCTCAGTTCAAATAACTGATTGTTGTGACTTAGATCAGAATATCCTCCAAAAGCCTTGTGGCTTCAGAGGTGGGGCTTTGGGAGGCAAGGGATCGGGGAAGCACTGTATTCATCAGTGGATCCTTCTGCTAAGGATTCCAGCAGCTGAGTGTGCTGTTAGGAGATGGGGCCTGGGCAGAGGTCAGTCATCGGAGCTGTGACCTGGAAGGGTGTATCTCTCTCTCTCTGGTTCTTCCCTTCTCTTTCTTCTTCCTGGTCACCATGATGTGAGCAGCTTTTCTCTGCCAGACCCTTCTGCTATGCCCTTTCTGCCTTGGAGCCAGCTGACTATGGACTGAATTCTCTACAAACATGAGCCCAAATAAACCTCTCCTCCTTCAAGTTGGGTGTATTGGGTATTATGTCCCAGCGATGGAAAAGTAACTAAGATGCAGATGTAGTGTTATCTTCTGACCTTGACTGCCTGCCCTTCTTCCACCATCCCTTTGGCTCTCTATCCCACACCATGTCCTCTAATTCCAAAGTGAAGTGGGAGGGAACAGCCCTTCCTCTTACACACATCCTGTTCTGGTTAGCTTGAATTCTGTTTGGGGTATGGATTCCCAGGAAAGAAACTGAAGTTTATTTAGCTAGGCCTTTTCAGTCAAGCCCTACACTTTGAGTATTCTGGGTTTGATGTATATTACTTCTTATCAAATTTATGGAGAGAGAATTTATGGAAAGTAAACTACACTCCTTTGAAGGATACCTCTGGTTACATTTTGACATAGTATATGGAAAACCACTGACACAAATCAGATTCAGGATATGTCTATGGGACCTTCCACCTTGGACTCCAGGGACCCAATCACTGATCTACTTCTTGTCACTATAAATTAGTTAACATTTTCTATGATTTGATGTAAATTATATAGTATATAATCTTTCATGTCTGATTTATTTCATTTAGCATAATGATTGTTGAGACTCATCGATGTTGTTGTTGCTATTATCAATAGTTCAGTTTTTTCTTGCTGAGTAATAATCCATTGTAAGGATGTACTATTGCTCATTTATCTGCTCACTTGCTGATTCCCATTTCTCTAATTTACAGTCTGAAGTTATTACAAATTAAGCTGCTATGGATAGCTGTGTATAAATCTGTGAGTGACAAATACCTTGGAGTGAAGATATCTTCTCTCTCTCTGTCTCATATACATATAATATATATATATATATCTTCTCTATCATATATATAAGTTACATCTATATATAAGATATATATATATATATTATGGAGGAGAGAGGAGAGTGAGAGAGGGAGAGAGGAGAGTGAGGGAGAGAGAGAGCACAAGAAAGAAAGATTTATATGTGTGGTGCTGGAAGTTGAACGCAGGGCCTTTACACTGAGCTATATTCCCAGCTCTTTTTATTTTTCTATTTTGAGAGAAGGTCTCACTAAGTCATTACATTGTCCAGGCTGGGCTTAAATTTGCAATACTCCTGTGGCAGTCTCCCAGAATGCTGCAATTACAGGTATGTGTCACCATTCCTGGCTTAAAATATGTTCTATTTTAAGTGCAACACATATAAAGTATGTTGTTTGTCCATTTCTTGATTTTAATGTTAGAAAATGTACATAATCTTCCCAGCATACAGGGGAATTTGACCCAGTATCACGAATGCCTAGTCTGTTGTTTTGTTTTTGTTTTTGAAATGGAATCTTAGTATGTCACCAAGGCTTTACTCAAACTCAGGATCCTCCTGCCTCATCCTCCCAAGCATCTGGGGTTACAGGCATACCCCTGGTTACATCCACACTCAGCTAGCCCAAATATCTTATTAAATAGCAAATAAACCACAGATAAAAGATAACTTTTAAAGTCAGGAGACTAGTGTCAAGTTTGTGACACATGAGTCATTCATCCGAAGGTTTCACCTAAAGCCTTTCTTTTTTTCCACTTCACAGTATTTGCCTACAGATATGGCAGGGCCTAAGACTCTGGTAGCACTCCTCTTTGGTCTTGAGTTAATTCATTGCAAGTATTTATCAAGAGTTTTTCATTCAAAGTAAATACCAGATAGAAAATACAGACCTAAAACCAACTCAGCATCTGGTGCTCCCCAATTATATGCTTATCTCTGTTCACTATACAACAAGGAGATAGAAAATGAACAAGAGTTATTGTCCTTGTTCTCTAATAGCCATAATTTATGCCCACGCCACACGTAGATTAAAAATAATTTTAAACAATTATGCACAATATTGGAAGAAAAATAAACAAGGTGAGAATGACCATGCTTTTGAAGGGTAAAGGAAATGCAAAAGGAGGAAAAAGAATTACAGAATCAGCAGGGAAGAGTTGATGGAATTTTCTTGGAGGTAGATGTACCCATATGCACTATTTTATTTCCTCCCAAGAATTTATTAGTTTCTGCAGCCATAGCCATCTGGATGGTCATTGCTATACATTTCACTGCTCTATGACTCATTTTCCTCATATATCCAATAGAAAATAGTACACCTTGTTTCTTATATAATTCATGGGATGACAGTCGTGGAACATTGAGCAATACCTCATTTAAGTCTATGTATTTGAGGGTTTTTGCATTAAATTATCAATCATAAACACATATCAGAAAATACAGCACAGTAGCGAACTCGTCTCTGCAGCCTAAACTTAAGGCAGACAAAAATAAAAATCTTATGACAAAGTAGATTCACACAGAACTGTGAATGAAACTTACAGGTTTTTAAAACATTTTAGGCAGCATTTTGAATGTACCAGGAGTGGGATGTTGAAAAATGAACCAGTAAAGTGTTTCTAGCAAGCAAATAAGAGCTTTTTCTTTTTTTCTGAGAGTTAAATTTTAGAAAAATTGGGTAAGAATTTATTAACCTTATTGCTGCCAAGAACATCTGAACAATTTATTTTTCCCGGTATTAACTGAATAGTAGAGATTTCCTTGGTCCATTTCTAAGTGAAAGACATGGAAGAAATTCTTCCATCTAATTTAGTCCATGAGAAGAGGGCTAGGAAATTTTTGTCAAACAAATAAATAAATGAAGGAATCAATCGATGATTAAAAATAGATGCAAAAAATGATCCTGTTCTTTTTGAAGGTAATGACTTGTAACTATTACTATATTTGCCAAGTTTTCTTTTATAAAATTGAAAGTACAAGATTCTAGAAATTCCCTTTGAGGTAGTCATCTGATGGACAAGACATCAAACTGAATTTGGGGATCTTAGTGAGCTCAAGACCTATCGGTTCTAGCCAGAAGTTTGAGAACTATGTAAATTCCTAACAAGCAACAGGAATTTACAATGACGTTTATTAAGTAGCTGTAGCTGAAATAAAATGAAATGAGAGGTCTGGGATGCTGGGGATTTAGCTCAAGTGATAGAGCGTTTGCCCAGCAAGCGCAAGGCCATGAGTTTGATCCTCAGCACCACCACCACTCCCCCACAAAAAAGAAAGAAAGTTCTTGGCTGGGACAGCAAAGAAGCAGCAGGACACTGATAGAACCTTTGGAAAAAAGGGGTCACCATTAAGGGCCCTCGACACACAACTAGGCACCGACCCACTCACCACACAACTAGTCAACCAAAATGAACCTGTCAGCCTGCTGGTGACTACGGTTCAGAATCTGAAGAGGATGAACAAATGGACTAGAGGTGAAGATAAGGTTGTCTCTACCTACAATTCTAGGATGAATAAGGAGATACTACGCCATTCAGCTGAGGCTTAAGGCAGCTATGTGTGGAGAGACATAAAAGCACTTCTTCCAACAGGACTCATACAGATTAGTGAAACTTCTACACGGAAACTTAGCTGAGCCCAAGAATTCAGCTCCAGAATCTAAACTGAAGGTGGATAGCTACTTCAAATTGGTGAGGGGAATTAAAATGTCTTCCCTAAGGCCAGGAATGGTAGTGGCCCAGAGTAGAAGGAGGCGATTGATAGACTCTCAATATCCAGTACCATCACAGTCTCTTTAAGGGCCTCAGGGGGACTTCAAATTCAATGTTTGAAGCAAAAACTCATAATGGCTTCCTGAAATCCAGGCCCTTAACCTTTCATTACTCCTTAATCAGTAAATCCACATTCTTCCACTCTCATAGCCAGGAAATTAAACCCTCATCCTTGTTCCTGTCTTCTTTACCCTCCCTAATTTTTCTTGAATCTGATAATTTCTCTCCATAACTACTCTGATGCTGTTTCATGTCAATCTTCTTGTTTGTGTGGATTCAGAAGGAGCCTCCTAACTAATCTCTCCAAATTACTCTTGCCTCCTATAATCAGTTTTCTACCTTGCAGCCAGAGTGGGATATCTTTCCAAAGCACAGATCTGCCTATGTCATTCCCCTGGTAAAAATCCTTTAAAAGCCTCTATTTCCTCCAGGATAAAGAGCAAACTCCTTGATGTAGTTTGCAAAGCCAAGAATGTCCCTGTGCATCTCTCCAGCCTCTTGTAGTTCCACACTGCCCTTCAGGAATCTGTTCTGGCCATTGTGTTCTTCTTTTAGGTCCTTTGCAACTCAACTAATTTCTATATTGCTGAAAGAAAGATTTAGGAATTCCGTCTCATCCTTTTGGGCTTCAGCTCAGGCAGCTTCCCCCCAGGAGAACCTTTCCATTTACCAGGAATCTCTCCTGTGTAGCTCTTCCCACTGTTGCAATTTTACAATAGTACTCATAGTTTGTTTTTATTACTATTGGTGTCTTAGTTGCTTTTCTCACTGCTGGGACAAAGTAGCCAACACCCATAATTTAAAGGAGGAAAGCTTTACTTCAGCTCACAGTTTGTAGAGGTTTCAGTCCAGCATTGGCTGGATCCAAGGCAGGGCAGCATGGCAAATGTGCACCCAGTAGTGAAACAGCTCATGGCAGTGGGGTAGACAGGAGGCAGGGAGACTTCCTTCTTTCCCTTTTTATTCTACCCATGCTACAAGTCTATTGGTTGGTGCCACCCACACCCAGGATGAGTCTTCCCTCTTCAGTAAATCCATCACCCACACCCAGAACTGTGCTAAATCAATCAGTGGACTAATCCAGCATCACACCCGTGATCTAGTTACTTCCAAAATCCCACTCTGTGAGTGCATGAGTCTTCGTAGGAACATCTAGATATAAGCTATAAAAATTGATGTTCCTCCTAGACTCTCTCAATGCCATTGGTACAAGTGAAAATGATTTTCTGTCACCATTTGACCCCAGCTCTTAGAAGTAAGAAACAAGCCAAGTCCAGCTGAAAACCAAATGAATGAATGGCATCAAACTGGGAGCCAGGAAGAGAACCAGAGAGCTGCATCTTTCTACTTTTGCTCTCAGTTCCATAGGCGTAGGAATAAATGAGAAACATGGCTTATTTTGTCACAGATTCTTTCCCTAGCCGAGGAAATGCTTAAGATCTGTCTATAGCAGGGTGAAGTCCCCAGGTATAATTCAACCCAGAGACAAGGCTTTGCATACTCTGCATCCAGCATCTTTGGATCTCATTAATGAAATGAAGATTTTTTTCTTCCATTTAATACAAGTGCAATTTTGACAGGTCAAAATTAATGACAGGTCATATCTGAGATCTGTAGAGTATAAACATTTTGAAACCTAGGGCATGAAGAGAAATTTTTATGACCACTTTTTATCATTTTAGGCTAGAAATGAATAAGAAATTTTAAATGAGATAATCTAGAAAAATCATTGTTAGAAAAAGAATTTTTAAAATAAAATGTGATATCTACATGTATTGTCTGCTACAGTAAAAACTCTTTTTTTTATTAGCACATGTTTGGTACATGTACATAGTACATCTTAATTCCTTTTTCTTTTTCATTCCTTTTCTCTTCCCTCCCAAACCCCTCCAGTCCATCTTTGGTCCCCTTCCTTTTTTTTCTTTTTTTTTTTTTTTTTGGTACAAGTTTGCAGTACATAATGATTACATTCCTTGTGTGGAGTTGATAGATATATAATAACACTTCTTAATTCCTTTTTTCATCCCCTTTTCCTCCTGGCCCTCCATCTCTTGATCTCCTTCCCATTTCAGAAAAAATCTATCTCCCTACTTGCTATTATCTATCTTTTATTTTGCTCTTTATTTATACTTTGAGTTTGTCATGTAAGAGAAACTATGTGCCATTTAGATTTAAGTGTCTGATTTATTTCACTTTATGTTGTGATCTTAAGGTGTATCTATTTTCTATAAATGACTCAAGTTTATTTTCCTTTATGGCACAGTAGTACTCTATTGTGTGTAAACACCACATTTTCTTTATCCATTTATTCATTGGTGGACTTATAGGCTGCTTCAAAGATTTAACTATTGTGAATTGTGCTGCTATAAACATGGATATGCATGTACCTCTATAATATGATGTCTTTTTCAGGAAGATAGCTAGAAGGAGAATAGCTGGGTCAAATAGAATTTCTAGTTTCAGGATTTTAGGAATCTCCATACTGATTTCCAAATTGATTGTACTAGTTTAGATTCCACCAACACTGTAGAACTCTTAAAATACAAAATAAGTGAGGAATCATACATTCTTATTGTTTTAATACCTCTATTCTTGTTTCAGACCAAAACTCTCTACTTCTACCAAGGTTCTCAGATTTAATGTATAATTTTCAAATAAGCTACAATAAATATTTACAATATGCAGTCATACTACTTTGTTTTTAAAGTCAATGTTGGTTCATTTGTTGTGTGTTCTACTCTTGTTAGGTCTTTTTAGAAATGCCAAATTATCATGTTTTAGAGCACAAAAACTTAAAAAATAGACAATCTTTTATAGGCAAAGTACACACACTCATCCTCACAACTTAAATATATCATTAATAATGCTAAGAACACATTTACTGAGTGCTTACTGTGTGCCAGCCTCTGGGTTGAACATTTACTTCAAGGATATTATCTTCTACTACTAACTACAACTTTGTGAAGCAGATTCTATTTCTGTTTCCTTTTATCATCCTTTTTGTAATTCCAAAAAAATTAAGGCTTAAAGGTGTTAAATAAATCGTTCAAAGTTATTACCTATAATGATGTTGCTTAAACAAAACTTTAATCTGAAGTATCACAATTAATACATGAACCAACTAAATTGTTGACTGTTGGCTGTTGACTGTTGACTGATTTTAGCAGAGTTGCTGAGGATTTGGCTTTACCATCCACACATATACATGGTGACTTAAAATACTATACCAAAGACTCAGAGAAGGAAATAACTACAGAACAAATAAGATGCCGATTAACATATCATCCTTTCTATCCCAAATAAATAATTCCATTTGTCTCACTCATACAATTCAAGAGCTCAAAAAAGATCCTATAAAATATCAATAATTTTCTATGAATAAATTTGAACTTGGTCTCTCTTCTGGAAACATTTGAATTGGTTCCAGTGGAGAGGGCTTCCCTGGTTGCTGCATTTTGAGGAGTGCAAATCTAAAGTTCAACACGAACAGCTGCAATCATCAAACCCTTGGGAGGTAGTTGCCTCTCTGCGTGACCACTGTCACCCCCTTTGTGTTTCTTTTTCCCACTGGAGTTTTAGTTAAATTCTCAAACAGTCTCAGATATTTCTGCATTTCCTAATTTTACAAGATGCTCCATTTGGGAGGAGAATTTGCAAGGTAATTGCCATTGAGTGTTTGCATTATTTCAGTATTTGTCAGGGGCCATCTTTATCCCTATAGAAAATGTGTGTCCCAACTCCACTACACAGTTCTGTGCCAGCAAGACCTTTGCCACTGTCCTTGATGCAGGCATCACCATTCTTTCCTATAAGCATCATAAAGCATATTGCCAAAAAGTAATTCTATAGGACCAGCTCAACTGAACTGATACGCATGTCAAGTTACTATCAAAGCTAGACTTGGCAACCCACTAGAGCATTAGAATGCAATCTGCGTTTCTTTAGTCATCAGTCAAGCAATCATATTTCTGATTTTATAATTCTCTTTTGGGAGTCCTTAATAATCCCCTGAGTGCTTTTGGAATATTTTCCTCCTAACCTAGAAATAAGAAACTATAATAGGCTTCCTGCTGCGTTAAGCCCACAAAAAATAACTATCTGGTAAATTTAGTTATTTAACAACATCTGTATTCCATTTTCATTAAGAAAAACGAGGCAAAATGAAAACAAGTTTTACCTTGCCTATCTCTTCTGTACATGGAATTTATTCTCAGCTTTGGGTTATAGGGTAATCTCTGGACTGACCTGCAGTAACTGGATTCAGATACATGCACTATGACATTTACTCTTTCCACTTGCAAAGGAACTCAGGTACTCTCCCCCTCCCCCGCTCTCAGTTTACCCACCTCTCAAATGGGCTCATAGTAGAAAGTCTACACCAACTCATTTATATCATTTGCAAAGTCATTGGTCCAAGCTTAAAAAAACAGTAGACACGTAATTTAATAAAATGAAAAAAAAAAAATAACTGCCAGTATTGGCACTATAGTTTATTCAATGACAGTCTAATTGGAACACTCCAATGTTCTATAAGAGAGTAAGATGGGAAAGGAAAATATGCAACTTGCTAAGTCGGGCTCACTAAGTTAAATATGACTGTACTTTAAAAATCTTTCATTCAGTATCTTACTTGCTGATTAATTTTCAGAGTTTCAGGAAGTTTTAGACTCCCCAGTCCTCTACTATATCTATTATAGATACTTCTGTGTGGATGAAACATGTTGTCATTAAATGAATAGCCTTTACTTGGGTCCATTTTTATTGATAGCTATTAGAACTATATATTGTCCTAACAACAGTTCATCTAACTTAAAATAAATCTAGCTAACAACAAGCTGTCTATGCAGCTTACCCAAAGTAGTTATTCCACAAAGGTCAGTGAATTGGTTCCATTCTTCATGCCCTGCAGTACTTAACAAGAGTGTAGACAGCATGTTAATCACTGTAAATGCTAAAATGTTGTTTTTTTTTAATTCATCATTTCAACTACTTAATTTTGCATGACAAAGCACTAGTTTAAAATGCAGCAGTGAGTTTCTCTGCTGATTTAAAAACTGCATGCATCTCTGATAGTTGTGAGCAATGCTTTTTTACGACTTTGTTTACTTTGTTCTAAAACAAGAGGTAATTAATTCTTCATAAGTGAGCTGAAGACTATTTGCAGTAAATAGTTTCTTTCTTTGAAATAAAGAGATTTGGGGATGTTTTTATATTTTCTCTTAAGTAGCAAGTGGAAAACACTTCTTAAAGTTTTGCCTTCTAACATTTGGTAGAAAGAGTTGTAAAGCCCTATCTACGCTACAAGCAAATGACAAATAAACTCTCTGAAAGTCGTAATTTGTACCTTTCCAAAAACACAACTTTTTGTGTACCAGGGTTTGGTGACCTCTTTCTTGTTATATTGGAAGAAACGATCAATTTATTGTTTTAGAACAAGAAAGCATGTTAGCTCTGAGAGTATTGACTTTTACCGTAAAAAAAAAAAAAATACAAACTTTGAAGTGGCCTATTTTTAACTTTGAGTTAGATGTACTTTGAATTTACATGCTATTTTTTTTTACCTCATGTGGAGCTAAGGAAGAACTCCAGAGTAGAACGCAAGAGATTATAGGTTCTGTATGAGTACTGGCATTAGTTTTCAGGAAACAGTTTTCGAGAAAATATTGAAACTTTTTGGGCCTCACGTCTCTCAACTATAAAAGGAGACAAGAGAGTCTTCAGATCTTCCAAATCTGCCTGTGATTTCATAATCCAAAGGAAGTAACTTGATATAAAATGGTTAAATTCATAATGAGTACTTGTGAATTCTGGTTTTAACTATCATAGGGAATTGTTGCTCGTGGTAAGGTTTTGGGAAGCATATTTGCTTTTGATGTTTTGTAAAAGTATCTTCAGAATGCATCTTCTTCATTAACTAACATCATTTTCTTCCTTAATTTTTCCAGGGTAATATATATACTGGCAAGTGAATCTGTTTTTAATGATATGTCTTCTCTCTTTGGGAATTGGTTTTCATAAATGTAATAAATTCACTTTTACCATAAAAGTGAAATGATACATGCATTTTTACTACATTTTTATCTCCTACAAATATGTAAAAAGAAAGAAAATGGATCTGGATCTGTACCTACCACACAATATGTACACTAAAATATTTTATAGACATAATACTTTGCATTTAATTATACTGACTAGGATCCAGAAGTCTCATAAATTTTTAATGTTTATTGTATTTTATACATAAGGAAACAGCGGATATGCATAGGACCAACTTATGAATACAGAGTAATCACATCAAAGATGAAAATGCTTATTCTACTGTCTTGATGAATGACCTTATGTTTAGCACAGTACTTCTACCATCGCCCATCTCTGAAATTTTCCTAGTATGTTTCTAAAAATGTTTCTAGCACTGACAAAATTTTGACTAGAAGTGCTAATGATACCAAAAATTATAAGCAAAAACTTAAGAACAATAGGGGTGTAAAATAAGACAAGTGGCTGATATACTTAATACATAAATTTCTGGAACAAATTCAAAGGAAATAAAGGTAGGAACAGGACTTCTTTTTTGTGACGGGGCACTGGGGATCAAACTCAGGACCTTGCACTTTCTAGGCAAGTGCTCTACCACTGAGCTAAATCCTCAACCCCAAGGTAGGACTTCTATAGCTAAGTAATAAAAACCGAGCACAGCATATGAGATGGCTATTCACAGATAAGGAGATAAAGTCTAATAAATCTATTTGAAAAAGTCAAGCTGATTAATAATAAAAGAAATACAAACCAATGCCAAAATAAATACTTTTTTTTAACATGTTAAAGAAGAAAAATTTTAAAGAAGGATATGAGAGAACATGATGAGATTGTCAATATCATGTGCTGCTGGAGGAAATTTTATTCATTCATCTATTTATTTATTGGCACTGGAGATTGAACACAGTCCCTCATATTATACCAAATACACACTCTACCACTCCGTACCCCCAGTCCAAGCTAGCGAGAATTTAAATGATTAAATTATTTCATGGAAAACAATTTGGGATATGATGTACATTGAGGGTCTTAAAAATGTTTCACGCTGCTTGGCCCAGTAATTAGTAATTCCCCTTCTAGGAATGTTTTCAAAAACCATGTATAGCCCAAAATTGATTTTCTTTGCAAGCATTTATAATAGCAGTGAAAGAGACAGAGACAGAGACAGAGAGAGGAGAGAGAGAGAGAGAATAACCTAAATATCCAAAAATAAAGAAATAAATAAGTGATGGCATATTCCAGGCATAGAAAGTCATATAGCCTCTAATATTCTGTGTACAGTGTTTTCAGTGGCATGTGAAAAGATTAATGGAATAGCATTGGAGGTGGGAGCAAGTTACAAAGCTATATACACAATGTGCTCTCAAGTATGTTAACGTTAAGATAGATCATAGAACTAAACATAAAAATTAAAGTCATAAATCTTTTTAGAGAAAATATAGGAGAGTGTTTTTTAACACAAGGTGGGCAAAGATGTAGAATGTATACAGTGATAACCACAGAAGCAGGATTTGATAAGTTAGACTTCATCAAGATTTAAAACTTGTGCTCCTAGAGAGAGCGCATTAAGAAAAAGAACAGGCAATTCACATACATACAGAAAATACCCCAAATCTGACAAAGGACTTCTAGAACCTATAATGACTACTATAACTTAATAATCCATTGAAAATGGGCAAAGACACAGTAGGCAGTTCACAGGGGAAAATATACGAATGAAAAATAAGCACATTAAAAATTGTTCCACATCATTAGTCATCAGGAAAACATGAACTGAAATTCCAAAGAGCCATCGCTGCACGGCCACAAGAATGGCTAAAGCATGCATGTGCTCTTTGACCCAGCAATTTCACTCCCAGGCATTTACACAAGAGAAATCAAAGGTTATGTCTGCAAAAAAGATTGCACAAGGTTAACGGCACCACTACTTCTGATAGCTGAAAAATGGAGTCAACTCAAGCATCTGTCAGTATAGGAATGAACAAGTGATGATCTATTCAGCCAACAGAACAGTACTGAACTCCGTAAAGGAATGAATTACTTACCCACATAACTACATGGATAAGATTCACAGATGGGCTATTGTGTGAAACAAACAAACAAACAAAAAAAGACAACATACTGAATAATTTAATTTGTATGAACTTCTGAAATAGGCAACTCTAACATAAGGTAAAGAAAAAATTAAAACAGCGATCCCCTCAAGGGTGGAAGAAGATTAACAGAGTATCAGGAAAGACACGAGAATTTTCTGGGTAGATTAAAATGTTCCCCAGGATGCTAGTGTTCATGTATTAGTCTGCCAAGGCTACATGACAAAAATAGCCAGGTATCTTAACCAGCAGAAATTCATTTTCCACAGCTTTGGAGGTGGAGAAGTACAAGATCAAAGTGCAGACCAGGCAGGCTAATTCTGAGGTCTCTTCTGTCAGCTTAGAGCCAATTGCCATTGCTCTGTCATCTGTGCCTGTGGGGTGGGGGTGGTAGAGAGAGCTGGCTCTCTTTTTTCTCTCTCTTTTTTTAAGCAATAAGTATTAATTTAATGAAATATATTCAGGGGTATGTATTCTGAAAATTATCAAACAGTAATCACAGATACCCTAAATAAACAGCAATCATTACTATTTTCATAGATTGAAAAACACATTTTTGTTAATATAACAATTACTCTCAGTTTGATCTACAAATCCAATGCTATCCCAATAAACATCCCAGAAATCAGATATTGGCAAACTAATTCTAAAATTTTTGTGGAAAGGAAAGGAACTAGAACAATCAAAACAATTCTGAAACAGAACCAAGTTACAGGATTCCTACTACCTGCCTTAAGGTTACACTTAAAGGTCTAAATAGGGTTTGGTGCAAAGACAAACACATAGACGAAGGTCTGGATAGAGAGCAAGAGTTAGACCCATCAAATATACTCAATCGATTTTTTTGCAAGGATACAGTGGCAATTTGAAGGAAAGGGGGTATTCTTTTCAACAAATAGTAAGGGAACAATCGAATGCTCATACACAGAAGAAATGAAATGACATGTACCGTACACTTTATTAAAGTTCAAGATGCATCATAAACCCAAATGTAAACATAAAACTATAAATCTTGAAAGAAAACATGGGAAAAGTACTGTGTAATCTTGGATTTGGCAAAGTTTAGGCAATTAATTTAGATAAAATTAAAAGCACAGTCCATAAAAAAAAAACTGATAAATCAAAATTCATAAAAATTATAAATATTTGCTCATAAAAGCCACTCTAAGAGAATAATAAGACAAGCCAAAGGCTTGGAGAATATATTTGAAAAGAACATACATATAATATAAGAGTTTCACTCAAAACATAGAAAAAACTCTTAAAACTGAACAAGAAGAAAACAACACAATTTAAAAACAGAGAAGATTGCTGAAGAGACTCACCAAGATGATATATGGGTGCAGGAAGGGAGGAAGAGATGCCCACTCTCATCCATCACCAGGGAAATGCAGTCAGAGGACCAGTGAGGTGCCACATCACTGCTAGTAATATAGCTAAAATTCAAACTGGTAACACCAAATGCTGACATGCATGTGGAGCAACAGGAACTCTCCTCAGTGCTGGTGAGAATGCAAAGTGGTGCAGCTTTGGAGGGCAGTTTGCCATTTCATAGAAAGTTATTATCTATCTATTAGGCAATGAGCAACCTGATTCCTAGGCTTGAACATAAGTTCATTTTATCAGTGATAGTGTGCCACATTCCCTTACTTTTAATCTATCCATTAATTTGCATTTAAAGTTGATTGATCCTAGACACTGAAATAAACCAGACTCGCAAGCTTGAATACTGTATGGTATCCCTCATTTGAGAGAGCCAAAATACAAACAAAAGAAAACAGTTAATAATGGATACAAAAAGACAGGGGACAGATCCCACCCAATAGGCAAAGGGTCCAAGGGAACAAGAAGCGGGCAAGGGAGGAGGGGAATGAGGATTCAGAGGAATAAAGATATCCTAAAAGAAAGAACCTAATAACTCAAACTTAAAACAGCAACACACACACTAGTTACTACAATCAACTTTTTGTAGTTACGACTTAACACTGCATCTGTGTGGTTGTTTACATTGCTCGTCATTACAAGCAAAAAGCACAATGTATTGTGGTCTGTAAGTCTGTGTAATGGCCTGTAAGTTTGTGTAAGTTTGGATACATTTTAATAAAATATAAAAAAGTAACAAATAAAAATAGTCAACCCAAAAGAAAACAAGAGAACATTTAATGATACAATAGGAAATGTCTAGCAAGATGGTCAATTTTAATTAACCATCTAAACACTCAAATGAAAAAATAGAGATATTCTGACTAGGTAGAAATTAAAGAAGACCAAACTATGTGCTCTGTTTCTCCTCTTTAGAGGACTCTAGCCCTATGAGATCAAGTCTCCATCCTTTTGACCTCTCTTAACCTTTCTTTACCTCCTTGTTGTTCTGTCGCTAAATGCAGTCACACTGGGAGTTATGGTTAAGAGTAGGAAAGATTTATTGAGACAGGAGGGGTCCTGAAAGTGGATAGCCACCAAGGCCCTTTGTCAGGGATAATTTATATAGCAAAGTCATAAGGTGGGTACAATGTGGGTCAAACTACAATCAACCTGTAGGATTACAAGTATAGCTGCTTAACTAGTATAGGGAAGCAAGTCATGTAGCAAGGGTACATGGAGAAAACAAAGGCATTTTTGGGAAAGGATAGGTCTGGATGCCCTGGTCACCCACCTGAGTGACTGATGTCTATCTGGACTTTATTGGACCAGCTGATACCAATCACAGTATAAGCTCAAATTATGGTTTATCGCTCAAGAGACATGTAGGCCTGGTCATTGCATCTTTATCTTGAGGCCTGACCTTCAATAGATGCACCTCCAGCCACAGTTTTTGAGTGTTCTCATCTTTTGCACTGACTCTCTCAAGGGCCCATTCTTGTCTGACTGCCAATTAATCTCTGTCTAATTTAGCTGCCTATTATAGAAGGAACAACAATTTGTTGAAATAATCATTAGAATAGTGAATGATTTTGAAATCAGATAATATATACATGGGCATTTATTATTCTGCCTACTTTGTAAGTCATTCTATCTACCTTACTTATTTGAGGTTTTAATAATAATAAATCTAGCAAATTTAGATAAATTGTATGTGTCAGTAGATAATACTTTGTAGAGATAAAAATTTCATGTGACATTCTCCTGAGTTGAGTTCCATCTTAGCAGTTTGTATTGTGTCTTAGGCAGGTCACCTCTGGCCTTCATTTAATTCACCTAGGAAATCCATTTATTAAGTGCTCATTTGGTGGATCGTGCTAGGTATCATGGTGGGTTTAGCTCACATGGTCTGGTCACCAAAATTTTTTTTGAGCATGTAAATACTATAACCATTTTAGGTTATAAATGCTGGTTCTCTCCCTCTCTCTCCCTCTCTCTCTCTCTCTCTCCCCCTCCCTCCCTGTGTGTATGTTGAACCTAGGGCCTTCATACTGATATGCATCCTCAGTCCTTTTAAATTTCTTTATTTAGACATAGGATTTTTTTTTTTTGTGCTGGGGATCAAACTCGGGGCCTTGGGCCTGCTAGCCAAGCACTCTAACTACTGAGCGAAATCCCCAGGTCTTAGATAAAGGACCTTACTAAGTTACTGAATTGGCCAAACTGAGCTTGAACTTGCAGTCCTCCTACCTCAGTCTCCCAGAGTGCTGGGATTACAGGCGTGTGCTATCTGTAGCTACCTGTACAGGCCTGGCTAATTGTCATTACTTTTTACCTTTATATCTTGGATTTACTGTTCCTGCTTGGGAGCGTAACACCAGGACACTAATAATCTTTAACCCAGATTTGTTGTCTATTAAAGTCTTGGTCTAGTGAGATTTCTGGAAGGTTAATATGTTAAAGAAAATAAATGACAATATGGAGAATTCGGTGAATGGAAATGGCTCTATTTCAAGAAATAAAGTAAAGTACTAATATAAACTAGCAAATATAACCAAATGATTTTAATACGGAAATTCAATAGATGATTCTAAAGACAGATTAAACTCAATAATGAAAGCAATGATAGTTCATTATAAAATATTCAGACTGAAGTACAATGGGAATAAAAGAATGGAAAGTGCAGAAAAGATGAGGGACATGGAGAATACAGTATAAAGGTCAAACACACATTTTACTCACAGATCCGGAAAAGGAAGAGAGCAAAAACAATATTTGAAAAGAGATTGGCTAAGAATTTGAAAACAAAACAACCAAAAAAACCACACACACACAAAAAAACAGTGATTGATCTAAAATATCAAGCCTTAGACTATAGAAAATCTAAAGCAGAATGCGAAAGAAAAAAAAGAGAAAATTATAGTCAAACTGCTGAAAGTGAGATATAAAGAGAATATAAAAAGACAGCCAGAATAAAAAAGAAGCATTATCTTCAAGGCCTCAGCACCAAGACTTACAGTTGACTATTACACCAAAGCAATGAAAGCTACAGAATTAGTGGCGAGACATGTTTAAAATGCTGCAGGGAAAAAAAAACTTCCAGCCCAGAATTCTACAGTCAGCAAAAACATCCTTCCGAAAAAAAGTGAGATAAAAAGACTTTAAGACAAACAAAAGTGGGCCAGTAGACTTTTACTGAAAGATAATACTACTACATGTTTTTCAGAAAAATAAAATGTACCCCAAATAGAAGCAGAGAAATGCAGCAAAGAATGACCAGCAACAGGAAGGGTCAAATGGGCACGAATATGAATAAATATTGGTGATCCAAAAATAAATCTTTCATAGCATTTAAAGTAGGTATAGAGTTAAAATTCATGACAACAAAAGCAAAAAAATGAAGGTGGGGTGAATGAAATTTAAGTTTTAAATTCTTACATTATCTGAGAAGTCTGAAAGTTTTAATGCATGATAAACTAGCAAGCCAAGGACATGTTGAAATGCATAGCATAGACATTAAAGTTTTCAAACATAAATGTATAACAAGTTTACATGGAGAGGCAAAAGAAATTGTAAATTAAGGTAAAAATACATAATTTTTTTTCCATTTTAAATGGAAGCAGAATTCTAGCATCTTTTGGTTTATTTAGAGAGAGGGAGAGGGAGAGGAGACAGAGGGAGAAGGAGAGAGGGAGGGAAGGAGGGAAGGAGAGAGGAAGGGAGGGAGAGAGAGAGAGAAGGAGAGAGATTGAATTAAATTAAGTCACGACTATGACAATAAACTATTTTACTTAAATCCGTGATGTTAGAGAAGAAAAATTACCCAGGATAGAAACTTTGTGATAGAATTTGATACTGTATGGAAATTATTTCTAAGCAAAGAACAGTAATTTCCAAAACACAGCTAGTTCCAGGGAAGCCAATTTGCTCTAAGAAGCCAAAACATTCAGAATAACGTCATGCAGAGGTGAGAATGACAAACATTCCCTTTTAGGAGATGAGGGGAACCCTAAAGTTTTATTTCTTAAGATGATGAAGGATCTTATTTACTCGAAGGATGTTTGTTCCTAACTCGGGGAAATAGTATTTAATAGATGTGGTTTTATCCTCCGAGACCTCACTGTAGAACATTATGTGAAATTCTACTAGAATTAAGAATTTTTGTTCCTTCAGTAACTAGGTCTTCCATATAGAGTTCGGGGGAGGTTTTTACTAGAATATGATTATAGCAAAATCTCCTAAAGCGGGTGTGTTACGATCTGTACACGTACACATTCACTGGCCTGAGTGCAGAGTAACCTGCTTATCACAGACGTTTCACATATTTAAATTTCATGATAATAGATATTTCTAGGATGAAGGGCCACCAAGATATTTTTATGATGGTGTTTTAACTAATTAGTATGGAAAATTTTAAAAATTGTTATACACATACTTCTCAGTATACTTAAACCGACTACAAACAACATAATTTATCACTTACTGACATTAACGTCACCATTATTGTTAACAAAGATTATTCTAGTATCTTACAAGGATCTCAGAGATGACAGGAGTGCCAAAGGAGCTAGACTACTGTTCTGTTTTTAATTCTTTTTTAAAGTCTCCTAATTTTTGTAGTCTTCCTGCTTCTTCCCTTGACTCCAGTCCATCACCGCTGCTCCGTCCCAGGCTTCTCTAACCCACGTAAGTTTGGAAGTCAACATCCAAACATAGTAGAAAGGATCTTCAGGGAGGCCTTAGTTCCCCAGGTGAATGGTGGACACCGAAAGCGCATGGACTTTCACCAAAATCACTTCTTTCCTTTGCTACTCCTGGGTTTCGGCTGGCGTTTCACATAGTTTAAGTTTCCCTACAAGTGAACCACACAGAAGTAAAAACCAAATGTCGGTTGATGTTTAATAATGGTGTGTGTAGTGTCAGAACCTACTTCTGTCTGGACTTCCAGGCTTTGGCTTTCGCAGGGAACCGGTTCTATGCAGTTCCCAGAGGCAAGGGGGCGGCGGCTCCTGAGCGGAGGGAGAAGGGAGCTAAGCTGCCATTAGGACTCCTGCTGAGGCAGGCTGAGTCACCCTGTACCGCCTCATTTCATTCTCACAGCTGCTCTGTGTGGCGCATATTGCAGGCTCCCTTTTACAGTTAGGGGGAAAATCTAACAGGAACAAAGCAAGAAAAAGCACAGAGAGGTAAAGGAACTTGCCAAAACCCACTAGAATAGAGCAGACAAAGCCTAATGTGTTTTCTTTTCTTCCTCCCACCATTTCAAAGCTTTGAGAATTAACTGGAAAAGACCAGTGCTGGGGAACGCACTGTGGTGGAAACAGCTCCAACATTTGGGCAACATTACTGTGGCTCTATAACTACACAGATAAAAATGATGGCCTAATAATCTAAAACCTTCTAAAGGAAAAGTGAACAATCTCGAGTAATAAATAGTATCTCTAGGAGAAAGGAAGTATAAATTTAAAATGAATCTAAAGTTTCTATCCAAGAGATATTTTTATACCTCCCCTAGGGGAAATGGTGGGTGACCACCGAGGAAATTAACCTGTGTGAGGAGTACAGCAAGGCAGGGACAGTGGATCTGAATCTCTGCAAATGCTGGTGGTTCAGAGTCATATACTTTTGCATAAACTGGCTTGGTGGAGCTGGTAAGACCCTGTTGGCAAATCACAAAAGTGACTCAGTTATTTAATTGGGAGAATAAACAGAATAAGGGCAAAAAACCATGGCTACCCTTCTCTGAGAAAGATTAGAAGAGAGGCTTTCATCAGGTATAATTTGAGCTATAAATATATGTCCAGTGGAGATGTGCATTGGACAATGAGCAACACAAAAATGGACAGGAGGCTGAAGACAAACATGACTCATGCTTAGGCAGCCGCTGACCTCACAACCAAGGACAGAGCCACTCAGAACCCAGACACACTGGGAAACAGCAGAGAGTGGTGTTTGGGGCTACTCCTGAGTCCTGCAAGAGTTGATAAAATGTTAATTATAGGTAATAAAAAGTGATTAAGCAAACCATTCCGCATGTACTGTACCCTATAATTTTATACTACCAATTAATGTTTTGTTAAGACTAAAATTGTCTTCTATTCTGGTTATTTTCCTCTGCTATGAAAAATAACACTTCCACTTTCAAGGTAGTGGTTATTGTGGGTTTGGTTTTGATTCAATTTGGTTTGAGTCTGTTATCATCTAATGAGTGTTGTGTAGAACACAACTCAGATGCTGCTAAGGAGAAATTGAAGAAGATACAAATAAGTGGATAGCTATCCTGTGTTCATGGGAATTAATACTGCTAAACTAGACATACTACCCAATGTGATCAACAGATAGGATGTAATGCCTATCAAAAATCCAATGGCATTTGTCACGGAAATAGAAAAAACAATCCTATAATTCATATAGAACCACAAAAGATCCTAAATAGCCAAAGCCATCTTGAACAAAAACAACAAAGCTAGAGTCATCCTACTGACTGATTTCAAAATCTGCTACAAAGTTAGAATAAGCAAGATAACATGGTGCTGGAGTAGAAACAGGAAAGAAACCGGTGGAACAGAATGGCAAGCCCAGAAATAAATCAATGAGTTTATGGTCAACTAGTTTTTAACAAAGGCACCAAGAACACACAACAGGGAAAGGACAGTCTCTTCAATGAATGGTCCAAAGGGGCTGGGGATTTAGCTCCAGTGGTAGAGCACTTGCCTAGCAAGCACAATGTCCTCAGTTCGATCCTCAGCACTCAAAACAAAACAAAACAAAGCAAAAAAAGGTCCAGAGAAAACTTGATATCCACATGCAGAAAGAATGAAATTGTATCTTATCTCCTCCTATATACAAAAAAATCAACTTGTATGACTTAAAGACTTAACTATAAGACCTGAACATGTAAAACCACTAGAAGAAAACATAGGGAGAAAGTCCCATGCCATTGGTTTGGGCAAAAACTTTTTGGGTCGAGCAAAGTCAACAAAAGCAAAAACAGACAAACAACATTTCATTGAACTAAAAAGCTTTGGTAGAACAAAGATAACAACAGCATGAAGAAATCATCTATAGAAGGGAATATATTTGCAAACTGTACATATGCAAAATATAGAAGGAAATCAAATAACTCAATAGCAAGACAATAGATAATCAAATTTTAAAATGGGTAGTGAACCTAAATAGACATTTCTCAAAAGAAGACATACAAATCATCAACAGTACACTGAAAAATGCTCAACATTACTAGTCATCAGGGAAATGCAAATCAAAATCACAATGAAATATCACCTCATACCTGTTAGATTGACTATGATCCAGAAGATGAAAGATAAGTATTGGTAAAGATGTCGAAAAAAAGAGATTCCGAGCACACTGTTGGTGAGAATATAAATCAGTACAGCCATTATGGAAAACACTGTGGACATTCCTCAAAAAATTAAAAATAGAAATATTGTATTATCCAACAGTCTCACTACTGGGTGTATATATATGCAAAGGAAATGAAACCAGTATCTCAAAGAGACATCTGCACTTCCATATTTATTGCAGCATTATTCACAATAGCTATAAAATGGAATCAAGCGTCCACCAATGAATGAATAGATAAAGAAAACGTGACATATATACACAGTAGAATATTATTTGGCTTTTTAAGAGGGATATTCTGTCATTTGTGACACCATAGATAAACTAGAAGACATATGCTCAGTAAATTAAGGCAAGCACAGAAATACAAATGCCACATGACCTCACTTATATATGGAATCTTAAAAAAGGAGATGTTATAGAAGCAGAGTAAAATGGTAATTGTTAGGGCTGGACTGGAGGAAGGGGAATTAGAGAGATGTTGGTCAAAGGATACGAAATGCCAGTTAAGAGAAATAAGTTCAAGTGATCCCAACCTGGTGACTATAGTTAATAATAGTGTATTATATTTTTGAAAATTGCTAAGGGAGTTGATTAGAAGCATTCTCGACTCCCCCCCACACACAAATAACAAGCATATGTTAATTTCATTGATTTAGCCATTCCATAAAGTATACATGAGTATGTCAAAACATCACGTTATATGTGAATATATATATTTTTATTTTTCAATTAAAAATTAATTTTTGAGAAAAAAAAGACTGGCGTTTCCCAACTTCGAACCTGAGAATCCCACAGACCATCTACACCATCTCTGTGGGATAGTCTTACTCTGATACAAAATGGAACAGCCAACCAGTGAAGAGACAATCATTTTAGGATACTGATGTCCACCTGAGAGTACAGATGTGCCATTCATTTCTATGTCCCAGAGAGGCTGAGTCTTGTTGGCTTGGCAATCAAAGCATTTTTCAGCCTACTGAGAATAAACTATATCTGTCTGGCTTATCAAATTTTCCTTGGAGTTACCCTACTAAGTTACTCAGGGAAGAGAGTCTAACTGAATGAAAGTACGTTTAGGGGAGAGATTTTCCTGTCTACAGCTTCTGTGAATTGAGGAGCCACTATTGTCTCCATTTTCAGATGAGGAAAACAAAGTACAAGACATCACACGACTCGCACAAGATCCTGCTAGAATCTAAGCAGTGGAAATTACACCTGCTCCCTGCCCCTCCTCTAGGTCCTCTTCCTGCTGGTGCACGTGTATGCCAGTCCTGCTCCCGCTGGCGCACAGGTCTACTGGGATGAGCCCGTGGCCATCCCAAAGGGGTTCTGTCCATGCTGCCCAGCGGCACACACAAGGGCAGGAATGATAGCTAAGACTGTGTAACCCAATGGCAGACCCACGCCTGGACAATCTCAGTTAATATGCTGAAAGCATGTTTCCCTAGAATACATAATGAAATGATCTTTCAGTTGTTTTTAGCATAAATAGTATTCAGCTCTGTACTGAGTTGAACCAACAACCAAACTTGTTTAACTTTGTTCCTCAGAAAAATATGCTTCAAATAATAAATGAAAGATTCTTAACTTGTCTGCTAGAACACAATTTATTTATAAGTTTAGGCTCTGACTCATAAAAATTCTTATCAATGTTATGACAAGAATTATTAAATTTTGTAACCGTGAAAAAAACTTATTTAATAGATAAACCCTCCCAGTTTTAAACTCTTAAAAAGTTAACACCAACCATTCTTATCCATACTTTACTTGTGAAGAAATACAGGATTTATTTTTTTTCGGGCAACTACAAATGTCAACTGATTCTTTTTTCTTCAGATGATTTAAGTCAGAAAAGGCTCATTCGTTCTCCAATCTATACAGTAGTGAAGAGGACTTCCTTTCTATAGGAGCCGATCCAATATGATTCCTCACCTGCCTCCTGGCATGTGGGCCTTGAGTACATGTAAGAAAAAATAATTAGTCACTAACCATAGCCCAAAGTGGTACTGGCCACAGATTTAGGATGGTTGGTTCCACAGAAGAAACTAAGGTTTAATCTGTTCTATAGTTGAACATGAGTCTGAAGTGGAGGGAGGTGGAAGGACAGCCCTGAATTTGAGAAACAAAAGGACATTGCTCAGCAAGTAAAAAATAAATGGTTTTTTGCATCCTAGGACTGGTTCTACCCCAGAACAATAGAACTGCTTCATTTGCTAAACAAATATCCCAAACATGCAGTATGCTTTACACATCAAATATATTTGCTATCCTATTCATAACAAAAGCCACTTTTGGGGTTGTTTTTGTTTTTATTTGGCTGTACTGAAGATGGAACCAAGGGCCTTTGCATTGAGCTAACATCCTCAGCCATTTTTATTTTTAATTTTGAGTCAGGGTCTTGCCAAATCACTAAATTGCCCAGGCTGGGCTTGCACTTGCAGTCCTCCTGCCTTGGCCTCCTGAAGTGTCAGGATTACAGACATCTACCACTATGCCCTGCTTGCAGTCCTTTTTAAAGCATGCCATTTGACATGTCTATGTATTTATTTAGCCCAAGGCAAAACAGCACAGGACAACTCTGTCTTTAGAGGACACACTTTATGAGAAATAGACACTGTATTTAAAACATTCTTTCCATTTCTCTCTCACTAGATCTGTGTGTGTCATCTTTGTTTACCTTTGTGCTCACCAAGTGTTTTAGTTACTTTTCTCTCGTTGTTGGGACAGAATACGCGACACCCAAAGTTAGGGGAAGAAAGGTTTATTAGCTCACAGTCTGCAGAGGTTTCAGTCTATAGTCTGCTGGGTCCCAGGCGGGGCGGCGTGGCAGACCGGCAGGCGGCCGGCCGCAAAGTAAAGTGAGGAAAATGCAAGGAATGTATGCAAATAAGCAATGCAAACAAGCAGCTAGTTAGCTTCTTCCTGTATCTTTTATCTAGGCTACTTGCCCCCAGGGCGGCCCGCACTCCCACCCCCAATCTCAGTCTCACATCCTTGATCCCAGCAGAACGATGCCAAACC
>PVJO010016760.1:0-41047 GCA_004026905.1 Hystrix cristata
TGTTGGACTTTATCAAATGCTTTTTCTGCATCTATTGAAATGATCATGTGATTTTTGTCCTTGATTCTGTTGATATGGTGTATTACATGTATTGATTTGCGTGGATGAGCACTTTAAAACAATAATAAAGTCCAGAATGTAACACTGTGAGAACTGGTATGTGATAGTACTCTTTGGCTCTGTTTGGTTTCTAACCATGGAACAGTACTGGCATATTTATGTATGTTCCATAAATTTTTTGAGGAATAAGTTTAAAATCTAAGCACTAATTGCCAGCAGAAAGGAATCTAAAACAAAAGAAAAAATTAGTTACTTAACATAAATATATGAAGGCTTATTGATGACTTAAAACTTAAAAGTTGTCTCTTTGTTGTTTTACAGTAGCTTCCTTTTCTCCCCTTTCATAGATTTTTTGAGATATAATCAACATAACTATAAATATTTAGAGTACATATATATATGATAGAACTTACCAAATATATCTATATCTATCTATCTATCTATCTATCTATCTATCTATCTATATATCTCCCCAAATAGTATGCATAGCTGTCTGAATATTTTCTTCATTCCCCTTCATATTCCCTCCATCTGTTCTCAGACCCAGTGCAAATATGCTTTCTATCATTACCAATTAGTTTATATTTTGTAGAATTTTATAAAAAAGTGGAGCTACATAGTACATATTTTTTGTCTAGCTTCTTTTACTCAAGAAGATTATTTTGAGATTCATCCATTTGTATGGTTCATTACTTTTAATGTTTGAGTGGTGTTATGTTGTATGGTTATACCACAGTTTATTTTTTGATTTGTGTTTTGACAGGCTTGTCATTGTTTCCAGTTCAGGGTCATTACTGATAAACTTTTGTGAATATTCACATACAAGTGTTTACATGGGCATGTGCTTTCATTTCTCTTGAGTAAATACCTACAAGTGGAATGGCTAAATAATATAATAATGTATGTTTAACCTTTTAAAAAATTGTTGAAGACAGGTGGCTCATGCCTGTAATCCCAGCACTTGGAAGGCTGAGGCAGGGAGGATCGCTTTGAGTCCAAGGCCAGCCTGGGCTACATAGTGAGTTCATGGCCAGCCTGGGCTACATAGCAAGTCCCTGCTTGAAAAAAGCAAAAACAAACAAAAAATTGTTGAACTGGTTTCAGCACAGGTTATACCATTTATATTCTGAACCTGCAGTGTATGATAGTTCCGGTTCTCCCAGATCCTCTGTAATCTCGGGACAGTGAATTTTTTTTAATGTTAGCCATGTATTGTTGGGTGAGCCCTCGCTATTATTGAACATCTTTCATATGTCTTCACTCTTAACGTATCTGTTCGGATGTTTTGATTGTTAGTTTTTGTTTGTTTGATTGATTTTTGTATTAGGGATTGAACCCAAGGCCTTTACACAGAGGTGCATCACCAGCCTTTTTTTTTTTTTTTTTTTTAAAAACAGAATCTTGCTAAATTGCCTGGCTGGGCTCAAACACAATTCTTCTGCCTTAGCTTCCCGGAGAGCTAGGATTATAGGTGTACACCACCACTCCCAGCTTCATTTAAACTGGATTGTTTTCTTTGGTTCATTATATATTCTAGGTATGAGTCCTTTGTCTGATACATGTTTTGGAAATCTTTTCTTCCAGCCTGTAGCTTACCTATTTATTTTATTAACACTGTCCTTTGAAGGACAAAAATTTTAAACTGATGAAATCTGACTTTAAAATTTATACGTGTAGTTTGTGCTTTTATTTACCATATTTATAAAATTGTTGCCAAATTGAAGGTGAGTAAATTTTTCCCCCTATTTTCTTCTAGGAATTTTATAATTTAGTATTTACATTTAGGTCTGTGATCCACTTTGAACTTGATACAAACTCATTTTCTTGCTCATAGCTATCTAATTGGTCAAGAATTTGTTCAGTGGTTATCCTTTTCCCATTGCCTTAGCACTTTTGTCAAGACCCAGTTGATAACTCACATGTGTCTTTTCTTTTACCAGTACTACACTGTCTTGATTACTGTAGCTTTGCAGTAAGTGATAAAGGCAAATAGTGTGATTTCTCCAACCAAGTTTATTCATTTTCAAAATTTTAACTCCTTCGCTATGCATTTTTCTTGGCCCCCCCTTTTGGGGGGTGATATTTTGTTTTGGTTTTGCTTTTTGGTTCTGAGACAGGGTCTCGCTGTATAATCCAGGCTGTCCTTGAACTTGCGATTCTCCTGTCTCTGCCTCCTGGGTGCTGGGATTATAGGTGTGTGTCACTATGCCTGGCTCATTCGTATTTTAGAATCACCTTGTCTGAGTGTTTTGCGTACATAGAAATAAAACTGATTTTTATATTTTAATTTTATATCCTACACTTCTTTCATATCACTTATTAGTTCTAGTAGCTTTCTTGTAATTTCCATCAGATATTCTACATGGGCTATCATGACATCTGCAAACAAATGTCGTTTTCATTCTCGATGCCTTTGATACTAACCTTGTTGTAGTCCTTAATTTTAAGTAGTATAATTTGCTAATACCTTAACCACAAATTTAGTTTTTCATCCATTTAAAATCCTTGCCAAAATGTAAATTTCAGATTTTAGGTTTATGGGCGGGGGGCCAGGTTGAGACAGGGTCTCACTGTGTAGTTCAGACTGGCCTTGAACTTACTATGTAGCCCAGGCTGGCAGTCCTCCTGCCTCAGCTTCCCTAGTGCTGGAATTACAGCCATGCACCACCACACCTGGTTGAGATTCTGATGGTATACTCACTATAACTCTGTCAGCATTTTGTCATTTTAAAATTTATGCATTTCTTATACAATTGAATTCTTTTACTTATCTGTAATAAGAGGCTCTTACGACATCATTTCTCATTTAAAAAAATGTACAGGAATGCGTATGAGGTGCTTAACATCTATGACCTGGAGATAGACATAAGGCAACTGAGAACATTCTGGTTGCTACTCCCTAACTCATGTAATCTTGGAAGGTAGCAATATTTAATAAGAGTTTTATTCTTTTATCTTTTTTCTTCCACTCTCTTTTTAATTGGTTATACATAATAGATTCATATCTTCACATAACATATTTGACCATTTTCATCTCACCTCCCTTCTTACCTATCCTGGCCCCTTATATTCACATTTTGGGTGGGTTCAATTTATATATTTTACTCATGTCTATCCCCCCCATTCCCTACCCTCATGCCCCTCCATCTTAATCCTTTTCTTTCGTCTAAAAATAGTCTCTCTACTGCTTTCTTGTCATGGTTTTGTTTGTTTGTTTTTGGATTCCACATTTTGGGGGAAACGTGTGATATTTGTCTGTCTGAGTCTGACTTATTTCACTCAATATGATGCTCTCCAGGTTTATCCATTTTCTTGCAAATGAAAGAATTTCCTTCTTTTTTATGGTTGAATAATATGTATATATATATGTGGAGTTTCTTTATTCATCTGCTAGTGGGCATCTATGCTAGTTCTATATCATGGCCATTTGAATTGTGCCACAATAAACATGGGTATAAGTATCTCTGAAATATGCTGACTTTGTTTCAGGTATATAGCAAGGAGTGGTATGGATGGGTCATATGGCAGCTCTGTTTTATTTTTCTGAGGAACCTCTATACTGATTTCTGTAGCGGTTATGCTAATTTAGATTTCCACCAGCCATGTGGAAGGGTTTCTGTTCCCCCACATCATCATCAGTATGTACAGTTTTTTTGTATTCCCAATGATAGTCTTTCTGACTGGGTGAGATGGAATCTCAGTGTAGTTTTGATCTTCCTCCACAGCTGTCTCATGAGACTGTCTGCCATGCACTCCCTGCCGTGGGGTGACCCTAGAGACCCTGAGGTGTGGTTGTTTCCCTGAAATAGCTCAGTCTTAAGCCGTGGTTCCTGATTATGTCTTACATCTTACATATGGTGGGTACTGCAGTGGATTTCCTCTCCTCAGCTAGTCTGTCATGCTACAGAAGTCATTTTCAGAGCAAAACCTAACTATTGGCAGCTTACAGTAACCGGGTTTTTCCTGGGGCTAGCACCGCCAGTGTGTTGTGTATTACTGGGGCTGCCAGCCCTCTCTGGGCTTGCCTTGTGTTTCCCAAGTCAGGTCCCCACCGCAGGAGCCAGGGTGGTTAGTGTTCAGAAGGCTTCATTCGTTTCTCTGCATTGTGTTCTACTTCTCAGTGGTTGTTTGCTTTCTGGTAGGTGCTTTCTTAACTCCCAGAGCTCTTTGTCTCTCTTGCTAAGTAGTTGTTTTCTGGGTACCTCAATTTCCCAGAGAAGTTGTGATTTACTGCAGGGTTCTACTCTGTCATCTTTTTTTTTTTTTAATTTTACTTTAATGGTACATTTTAGATGTACATAGTGATAACATTCATCATAGGGGATTTCTACCTGTACATGACGTATCTTGTTGCTTCTTTTTTTCCCGTTCCCCTCCCCTCACCCCCTCGTCCCTCCCTATCTGAAAAAGCTTTGTTTCCATTTTTTTTCCTTACATTTCTTATTTCTCTTGTCCTCTGTTCCTTTCCCCCTCCCTTGTTCCCTTTCCCATTTGGACATTTTCTTCCCTTTCCCAATATAATACATTTTAGTCTTTTTTTACACTTTCGATTTCTAACACCAGAGAAACAATGCGGTATTTAAACATGTGTGTTCGATTTATTTCACTTAAGAGTATGGTCTCAAGATGCATCCATTTACCTAGGAATATCTCAAGCTTATCATTCTTTATGGCAGGGTAGTACTCCATTGTATAAAAGAACCACATTTTCTTTATCCATTCTGCTGTTGATGGGCATTTGGGCTGTTTCCAAGATTTAGCTATTACAAACTGTGCTGCTGTAAACATGGGTGTGCATATATCACTGTGGTACGATGCTTTTAATTCTTTTGGGAAAATACCAAGAAGTGGAATAGTTGGGTCAAATGGAATCTCTAGTCCTAGTTCCCTGAGGAATCTCCACACTGATTTCCATAGCGGTTGCACCAGTCTACATTCCCACCAACAGTGGAGAAGGGTTCCTTTTTCTTCACAGCCCCTCCAGCATCTGTTATTGGCTGATTTGTTGATAATAGCCATACTTTCTGGAGTGAGGTGGAATCTCAGGGTTGTTTTAATCTGCATCTCTCAAATGACCAGTGATGTTGAACATTTTTTCATATGTCTATCTGCTGTTTCTACTTCTTCCTCTAGAAGTGTCTATTCATTTCTGCTGCCCACTTTTGGATTGGGTCTTTAAATTTGGGGGGTCTGATTTTTTTGAGTTCTTTGTATATTCGAGATGTTAGTCCTTTGTCAGAGGAATAGCTGGCAAAATTTTTTTCCCGCTCTGTGGGTTGTCTCTTCGCTCTGTTGGTAGTTTCTTTTGCTATGCAAAAGCTTTTTAGTAAGATCAGGTCCCAGTTGTTGATTCTTTGTGATATTTCCTGGGCAACTGGGGATTTGTTTATAAAGTCCTCACCTACACCTGTGTCTTCAAGAGTTCTACTTATTCTATCTTCCAATAGATTTAGTGTTTCTGTTTTAATGTTTAGATCTTTGATCCATTTTGATTTTAGCTTAGTGCACGGGGAAAGACACGGGTCTAGTTTTAGCCTTCGGCATATGGAGAGCCAGTTTTTCCAGCACCATTTATTAAAAAGGCTATCTTTCTTCCAGTGAGGTTGTTTGGCACCTTTGTCAAAGATAAGGTGGCTGAGAGTGTTTGGACCTGTTTCTTCATCTTCTAACCTGTTCCATTGGTCCTGGGGTCTGTTTTTGTGCCAGTATCATGCTGTTTTTATTACAGTAGCTTTGTAGTATAGTTTTAGATCAGGGATTGTGATGGCCCCTGCTTTGCTTTTGTTGCCCAGAATTGCTTTTGCTATTCTAGGTTTCTTTTGGTTCCAAATGAATTTTAGGATTGTCTTCTCTAATTCTGTGAGGTATGCTATTGGTAATTTAATTGGGATTGCATTAAATCTGTATAGCAGTTTGGGGAGTATGGTCATTTTCACTATATTGGTTCTTCCTACCCAGGAGCAGGGGATATCTTTCCATTTTCTGATATCTTCTTCAATCTCCTTTGTCAAAATACTGTAGTTTTCATTGTATAGATCTTTTACTTCCTTCGTTAGATTGATTCCTAGGTACTTCATTTTTGTTGATGCTGCTGTGAAAAGTGTTGTTTCCCTAATTTCTTTCTCAGTGAGTCTCTTGTTTGTGTACAGGGATGCTATTGATTTCTGAGTGTTGACTTTGTATCCAGCTACACTGCTGAATTTGGTTAGTAAATCTAGAAGTCTTTTGGTGGAGTTTTTGGGGTCCTCTATATAGAGTATCATGTCATCTGCAAATAATGATAATTTAACTTCTTCTTTTCCTGTCCTTATTCCTTTTATTTCTTTCTCTTGTCTAATTGCTCTGGCTAATGTTTCCAGAACTATATTGAATAAGAGTGGTGAGAGCGGACATCCTTGTCTTGTTCCGGATTTTAGAGTGAAAGCTTTTAGTCTTTGACCATTTCGTATGATGTTGGCTGTTGGTTGGTTATAGATGACTTTTATCAGATTGAGATAAAGACCATCTATTCTAATTTTCTGCAGGGCTTTTATCATGAATGGGTGTTGGACCTTGTCAAATGCCTTTTCTGCATCTATTGAGATGATCATATGGTTTTGTCCTTGGCTCTGTTAATATAGTGTATCACATTTATTGATTTGCGTATGTCGAACCATCCCTGAATCCCTGGAATGAATCCTACTTGGTCATAGGTATAATCTTCTTGATAATGTGTTGCATTCTGTTTGCCAGTATCTTATTGAGGATTTTTTCATCTATGTTCATTAATGAGATTGGCCTGTAGTTCTCTTTTTTTGTTGGATCCTTCTACTCTGTCATCTTTTTTTTTTTTTTTTTTTTTTGGTGCTGGGGATTGAACTCAGGGCCTTGTACTTGTGAGGCAAACACTGACCACTAAGCTAAATCTCCAGCCCTACTCTGTCATCTTTAATTCTGTTCTTCTATGTTTTTTCTTGTAAATTGAACTTAAATTTGAAATTCTTAATTTAGATTTTCCATCTCTGCATCTACTTCCATCTCTGAAGTTTTAAAAGTTCCTGCATTTCCAAAGTACTTTCCTGTTTTCTAGGAATAAAACTATTTTTTCTAAGGAGTCACAAATTTCACTGTAGTTTGACTCTGCTCAATGATACAGTGTTTTCCAAATTCTAAAGCAGGTCTAATACCCACCTAGAAATATGCACTATAGTGGGAGTTTTGATCCTGACTACCAGGCCCTAGGCAGGAGGTTCATCTTCCAGACTCGCTGGCCTAGTGCTGGTGAGTCAGGAATTACAGAGTAGCAGCGCACCCCTGAAGGGAAGGCAGAGGCTCTTGAGCAGAGACAGACTCAGATTTGGAGAGCCACCTGAAACCTATTTGGTTTCTAAACCTCTGCTTTCTGTTAAGTAATACGGACTACAAATACTAAATTAAATATTGAGGTAAATATTAATAGTCACTCCTCATGTTTCATGCCAGTCATAATGTTGCCACCAACACTGAATTAGCAAATAGTGATGGAATGTAACAGTTGCCTCAGATCACATTTTTGGCAATTGATTATATATTTAATCTTGTTTTCTATGTTTCTGTTTTTGTTTTTGAGAGCTGGGAATTGAACTCAAGGCCTTGCACACACTGGGGAAGGCCTCTAAGGTATATCCTCCAGCCTTTACGTGTGTTTCTGTTTAGAGACAGAACTTTATATCATATCTAATATGTATTATTGATTTATGTAATGTATATTGTTGATTCATTAACATTGAACTCACAGCCAATGGTGCTGTTAAGTGTGCTTGAATACACGTTACCTGACATACTTATTTTTTTCCATTAGTCACATCACAGCTTTTTCATGCCTAGTACCACTAAAGAGTACTTTAGTACTACACTTAGGGACCATCTAAAACAGTGAAATCACCTCTTCAGAAAAACCCCCACAAAAATCAAAATGTGACACTAAATATATCAAAAATCTCACTTGTTTGTAGTGTGAGAGTAGAAAATGAATGCAGAGCAGCCCTGTTTGACCTCAGCTAGAACATGTATATGGGCTGACAAATTTTTCGCTACACTGCCTGTGTCCGTTAGTGACTGTGAAAGCACCACAAGGTATTGTTTTAGGGATTATGAAAATTTTAGCTAATAGATTTCTTCACAGATACAAAATCTGTGAATAGTAAGAAATGACTCTATAATGAAAAAAATCTTAAAAAATTACAGGTTTTATAGAGCTGACAATACCACAAACACAAAACTCGGGAAAAGCTGTTTATCTGCCTGATACTCTTTATAGTGCCGCTTCCCTTCACTGATAATGATTTGTATTACTTTACATAAAAAGAATTAGCAATGATTTTTTAAAAATGTTTTCTATGAGAATAGAAAGATTGGATAGGTCCTTCCTCTAGCATAGTTGATTTAAAAAGATGGCTTTTTATTTTTGGTGTGTCAAATTCATAACTTACTACAGAGATGTGACATGTTTGTAATACTGCGATAAGCTTGTGCTGTAAAGACAAAGGAATTCAGAGATTTTATGTGATTCTCATCAAAAACAGAAAAAAAGTGTAGTATTTACAATTTCTTTCTTTCTTACCTTGTCTCAGGGACCATTTATTTATGTTTGAGGAAACAGCTCAGTTACTGTCTAAACCATACTTTCTTACCAAAGCCAAAGGTAAAAAGACTAAATACAAGTCTTGATTCTTAGCATCATCTTCAAATTCACTGGGTACCTTTTAACTGGACTTCTGGTGGAAGATTGGAATCTATAAATGAAAAATTCTAGTTGTAACCAAGCAAAGTGTAGAATTGGGCAAACCAGCCAAACTACTTTAAGTGGGAGAATAATTTCGGATTATATGAGAACTTTGTAAATGTTCACAGTACATGAAAAATTGGGCTTTTTTTAGTTCTGACCTGTTAGATCCACATAGTAATTGTTCTTTCCCTCCCCCCAACAAATGGAAAGTTGGTGATCATTGCTATTCACCAACAAACCAGGAACTTTATGCTGAATAAAACTCAAGTCATATAGTTTGAAGGAAGGAAGGCTAGCACTCTAACCACTGAGCTAAATCCCCAGCCCATATAGTTTGAATGAATAAACAATTACAGCATCAAGGAGCCACTACATCTAGGTTCCAGGTGTTATCTCTGCCACTTTTGACTAACAGAGACCCAATTCCACAGAATCATCAGATTTTAAATGACTGCTTCAGTATACACAAGATAAAACTAGTGCCATTTTACTTATAGAATCACTACTGGTACATTTTGGCAGCATGCATTTTACAATTTTCTGCAGTCATAGACTAACAGTATTTAGACTTACTAAACATTGTGACGTTATAAACTTCAGAATGAGAATCTGTTAGTGCTGTGGAAGGTAGGGTTCCTGTTTTGGCTAAACTCCATTGTATAGTTGATAACTAGTATTGTTTTATATCTGTCAGGCACTACTCTTAAGCCTTTACAAATATTTTGAAAATTCCATGGGCTAGTATTTCTGTTTTAAAAAAGAGAAAAGACTTGATTCAGGTAATATACCCTAGGCTGCAGAGTGATTTAAATGTTTTGTCCCACAGGTCTTAATCACTATGCTATCCTGCCTCTCAAATCATGAATATGGGAACCAGTGCCCAACACATAATAGGATGTGTGAGATTCCCTTCACTCTTCCCTCCAATTCAGGTCTTCAGGGTAAACTTTTTCACCCTTACCCTGAGCCCCAACCAACCCTGTGTCCTCTGTATTGGTTTCAGCCTTTAAAATGCTCTGTTCCTTCGTTTTTAAACATAAGGATCCTCACTTAGCACTGTTCTTTTACATATTGTTTCTTTTGTTGTTGTTCTTTTTTCTTGTGTCATTGCACCCTGATCAAGGCAGACCAGTCTCTTCTAACCCAACAGCTTCTTCAACTTGCCTCGGTTTGTACTGGTCCAAAAGCCTTTGCTGCCTCATTCTCATAGTCTTTTTTTCTAACTGCACACTATAGTCTGTGCTACAAATTTGTGCTTGGTTTCATATGATCCCATGGCTTTCTTGTTCTGCCCTTCTGGGGCTTAAAATAGCCTCTACTTCATATAAACCCTAGATATGAGATGAAACCCTGTTCCCATGCTTCCATTACCTTTCACACTCAGGCTGCTTGCACACATATACTTAACAATACAAATTTTCACGGAATGCTAGGAACACTTTCCTTCATATTTTACAGAAGGGCTTGAAACATGGACTTTCTATTAATATTCATACCATAGTATACCAATTTTACTCCTAAATAGATGCATTACAATGTGTTTAGGCTCTAAAGCTTAATGGCAAAAATCAGGGAGGAAAGAAAGTAGGTAAGTTATTTTACATAACTGAGTGAAAAGTAAGACCCCATAAAAACAACTGCGCAATTAAAGTGTGTACCCTTCATTCTAGCTTCTGGGTAGACTTCGTTTACTAAATTAGTTAGTTCTTTCAAGTTCCATTCATCCAAGTGTAGATCTGCAACTCACTGGACCTCACATACCCGCCAATGGCTGTTATTGGTGGTGAAGATCCACAACAGCAGCAGCAGCAGGCATGTCTTCTTAGGGTGGATCGGCTTCTCTGGCTCCTTCTTCGTTTTCTCCTAGGTAACATGAGACCCAGCTACCACATTCTTCCTTCTGCCTGCCAGACCCTCTCTTCAACCTCTGACCCCTCCCGCTAGCGTGAGCAAAGAGTCTGTCCTTACAGTTTCTTATGCTACATTTTTAACCGTATGTACTATGATTTTGATAATATTACAGCGACAAAAACATCTGTTTTGACTAGGCATTATTGAGAACTGACTTCTCCACTTTAATTAAGTTGTATTTCCAGTATTAAGCATCATTAGATATAGTCCTACCAAATAAGACCTCTTGCTCTGTACCTATTCATATTACAAAAGCAGCAATGTATAAAGCAAATGTATACCACATAAATCTTTCCCTTTAAATCCAAGTAAATTAATTTCTAACTTAATTTCCCTATTATAAAATCCCAGAAGTCAGATATCCATTTTATTCCAGTACTAATACCAATACTGGCAGAATGAGATGGCAAGAAATTCCAAGTGGAATGACTACTTAACTTACTATGGTTAAATTTTGCAATTTTTTAAAAAAACGCATGACCGGGTGAACACATGGGGAGCCTTTGAAGGACCTGTGCAAATGAAAGTCCTTGGAGTTCACATTTCAGTAAATCTACTTTGCCCTAAAGAAACCATCTCATTGGCTAGGAGGGGGGACCTCAAGTCCCTAAGTGGTTCACAGTCTTGCTCAAAAGACATGAGATTACTTAAAAACAAAGAGTAAGAAATCTAAAGTAGAGAAATATTTTTGTATTCAATTAGATTAAAATAGATGCTGACCCTTTAGGATCGAGTGGTTCTGTCTCAAGCACACTAGTGTAACAAAAGAAGACTAGGTTGCCTCTAGTTAAAATTTTGTTTTTATTTTATATTTGTAGTTTTTCATTGAAGAGTGCTAAGCTCTGACTAGAACTTTCATTCTCCATCACTCCTCAGAATCTGCAACACTTTTTCAAATTAGCCAGCCTATGATTTTATATTACCTCTAGATTCATGTACTGCCCCAAATGTTTGTGTAAGTCAGCCATGCTCTAAGTGTGAATCCTGAGGACTATGGGCCATAACCGAGCAGCCTCTTTTGACTATTCTTTTATCTCTGTTTGGTAACACTGCTTCTTCTCCTGTTCTTACACTGTGATGGCTTAGCCAAAGACAGAATACTGACTGAGAATCTGAAATGATTCATGAATATGGCTCAGTGATAATCTTAAAATCATAACAGCTGTACAAGGTATGTATCTTTATATTCAACTAAAATACACAGATGTGCTCTGGCCTTAGGAAATGGACATGATAGTTCTCACAGGTGGGTTACGGTACTGTGGAAGCTCTTCTGACATGTGTTGGGGTGCTCGACTGCTTACGTATGTGCCATTGTAAACTTGACGTCTAATTCTAAATTGCCAGTTCTGATTCACATTAAGGGTGGGTAGTGTATGTGACTCGCATACGTCATATCTGTTCAGAAATCCAACTGTGACTGTTTGCACTAACTCTTTCCCTATAGAAAATTGAGGCATTCATTACATTGGTGTTACAGTGGACTTAAAGTTTGGGTCAGTCATCTTGATAATAGATGGTGAAATATCTAGGTATCTCAAGATTTTCTTGAAGTCCTTTGGTTGGGAAGGTGGTAGCGAGTAGATTTTCTTCTTCTTGTGGTACCTTAAAGAACATTCAAGGAAGCTGTGAGGATGAAGAACTTTTGTGAGTAGCTATTTGAGCACTTTGTATATGCAGCATAATACACAAAGTAACTTATGATGAGGTTGTCTTTGTGGTCAGTCAGTATGCAGGAGAAACCAAACTGAGGTTTAGAGAGGTTCGTGTAACTTCTCTAGTAAATGGCAGAGAGAAGAGGAAGAGTCTTATCTACAACTCTGCTTATTCACTGTTAGTAAGAAGCTTGAGGACGTTGGACTTTCTTGGTTTTATTTGTGCTTTTTTTGTTTGTTCATTTGTTTTCTTAGTGCTTTGTAAAGGTGAGTGAATGGATATAAGCCTCAGGGCTGCTCTTGACCAGCTGTTGAATGCACATCTTCTGTATCCATCCGTCACTAGGAACAGGCGACCTTGCTACAGAGACTATAAATGATTAGCTACTATTTCACATAACTAATCAATAGAGTGCTGTACTTTGAGTATAAACAGTGTTCCTTTAAGGTCCATGTGCTGAAGTCTTGGTCCCTGAAGTGGTACTCCTGAGAAATGCTGCGACCTTCAGGAGATGGAGCCTCATGGAAAGTCCCTAGGTCACATGCCTATAAAGAGGACTGTGGGCCCTGAAATCTCAGGCTGTGCTTCCTGATTTGGGAAGCGAACAGTCTCCCTGTCTTAGCCATGATGTGCTGCCCTTGCCGGAGGTTCCGGGGAATGTGGGCACCTGGTCTTGGACTGGATCTTCCAAAGCCATGATCCAAAGTAAGGCATTTCCCTTTATAAGTGAATTGCTCCACAACTTTGACTATGGTAGTGTGAAGCTAACTGATACATGGAGGAAAGTAAAGTATAACTTTTAAATAGTTAGTAGTTAATAGAACCATGAAATAATAAAGTTTCTAAAAAGTAGGTTCTACCTATATATGGTTTCTACTCTTAAGATAATTTCTTTTTCATTGTCATTGTGAGCAATGATCAATTCTGGAAACACACATTTATAAAAGTTGGTGGATAATATAAGCTGGGAGGGGGTCAGGAAACCTGAAGGAAAAAGGAAATTGGTAATATGGAAATGCCCTAGAAGGTATGTTTTAAAAGTAGTTACCTTTGTCTTTAATCAGAGCATGAAAGGTAATTTTCTTTCTCTATTTTATAAAAAGTAGAACTTACAATGGTGGTACAACACATACTGTGGTCATTGTTCTTATCTTTGAGACACAATACCTAACACCTGTAATTTAAAGCAGGATAAGTTTATTTCAGTTCATTGTGGGCTGGCTCTAAGGAAGGAAGAAAGCCATGGTGGAAGGAGCTGGGCACAGGCACACTGCTCACATCATGATGGCCAGGAGACAGAAGCAAGAAGCAGGAAAGGAGCGAGGCCCTTCCAGGTTGTGCCCCCTGTGGACCTGCCTCTTCCAACCAGACTCACCTCCTATCAGCTATCAGGTATATTGGCCCAATAGTTCAGTTATATGCCCAAAACCTATGAGTACATGAAGCCTTCGAGGGACATTCTTCATCTAAACCGTAACATTAGAATTATGTGCTAAATAGCTTAAAATTCTGGTAATCAGAAATGTGAGTAGAGAATGTTGAAACACATCCTGGCCTGTCCAATTATGGTATATGTTCTTTGCAGCTGGTAAGAAACGAATGTCAATTTTTTCCTATCCAGTTTAGATTTTATTTCATTCATAGTAGATATCATGGAAGAGTCAAAATATATTTCACAACTAGGTAAATGTCATCAGAAAGATAAGTGAAGATTTTAGAAGCTCAGCTATTGGGAAAATAATACTGCTACAGGTTGACTATTCTTTATCCTTGATACTTGGGTTCAGAAGAGTTTTGGATTTCGGGTTTTTTTTTTTTTTTAATGTTTGCACGTACACAATGAGATAGCTTGATGAGACCCAAGTCGAAACATAAAAGTCATTTAAATGTCATATATTTTTATATATATATATATATATATATATATATATATATATATATATATAGCCTGCAGATACATATTTTTACTGTGCCTGCATTTTGACTGCAACCCATCATGAGGTCGCATTTAGAATTTTTCTTTTATTTTGCTCTTTGTTTATATTTTGGGTTTCTCATATAATAGAAACTATCCTATATTTAAGACAGTAAGTAGGAAGATAGATCTTTCTCAAATGATAAAGGGGATCAAGAGATAGAGAAAAGGAAGGAAAGAGGATGAAAAAGGAATTAACATATATTATGTATGTGTACAAACTCCACAAAAGAAATGTAAGCATATTATGTACTGCAAACATGTACTAACAGAAATAAATTTTAAAAAAAATTTTGTGGTTAAACAGTAGTGTCTATCTATTGCTCCATGCTCAGATGCATATATTTAACATGTAGCAAAATATTTTCTTTTAGTAAATGATTTCTGAAATTTAAAAAAAAAATTTTTTTTACTTGTGGCCTCACTTTGCTGCTCAAAGAAGCTTCCAACATATTTGGATTTCAGATTTTTGGATTAGGAATACTCAGCCTGTTGCACGACTAGAAAGTAATGTGGTGTAGGTGAATAGCTTTAGATTTACTGAGGAATTAAATCTCTGTGGCTCATTAAGGGTTAAAAGGTCTCAGAAGTTCTATTAAAGAAAATACAAATCAGAGTAAGACATAGATACTTTCCTTAGGGTGCCTAGATCTCAGCCCTTGTTGTCTAATGTTGCTTTTCCTGTTTGCTGACCTGTTTTTGTTTTATTTTGTTTGTTTGTTTGCAATCCAGGGGATCAAACCCAGGGCTTCACACATGCCAGTCTGTTTTTACAGATTTTATTGGCGTAAAGCAGAGATCAGCAAACTACTGCCCATAGGCCTCCAGTCCTCATATCTTTGTAAATGAAATTATATTGGAACCTGCCCATGACATTTATTGATATGTCATCTATGACTACTTTGAGGCAAGAGTCACAGTCACATAATTTCAACAGAGGATATATGATATGACCTACAAAGCCAGAGCTATTTATATTCTGGTTCTTTACAGACAAGAAGTTTGCTGACCCTAGCCTAGACAGTGTTGGAAATTATTATTAAGTATTTTTGTCCTCTCTTTTTCCTTTATTTCCTCCTCCTGCTAATTCTGTACGTTTATCTGTGTGCTGACTCTTAGCAGTATTTTAGGTGTCAGCTCTCTGAATATGTCTTTGTCTGCCAGCTCAAGTAATTATTTTTGACCATTTATGAGGCTAAGGATTTGTTCTGCTTAGAACAATGAGACTAAATGTGAAGAGTATGTAAGGAGTCCTGGCTTTGTCATAGACTGGCCGCTGGTTCACTTTAGGTCATTATTAAGAGCACAGTGAGTTTAAAATACAGTAAGGAATAGCATTGATGATGGTGAAGCTTTCTGGTGCACAGTAATAATACATGCTTAAATATTGGGACCAAATCCTGATTTATTTTGAATAGTAGTAGATTCTGCAAGAGAAGACTTGAAGCATCCATGTTAATGAAATCAATTTTCATTTTAATTTATTTTGATTTCTTCCATGCTCAAAATGAGGAGGGAATGAGGGTTAATAACAATGTTCTCTTCTTATTTCCTAACGTTTTTCTGTTCTATTCTATAATAAAATTCTAATGTCCTATTTCAGCTTGCGTTATGCTTTCACAGTAGCCAGAAAGATTAAAATGCATATGGACAAGGAAGGATATAGAGATTCCAATTTTGAGAACCAGAGTCTTACTACACTGAATGGACAAGTCATTATTTTTACCTTTGCTTGTTACTTTTTTCTCCCAATTATTCTATTCCTTTCCTATTATTGTAGCATCTTTTATTGCTGTCTGTTTTCACTGACATAAGAGCTGTTCATTTTTAAACAAAATCCATCACCTATAAAAATCTGACACTTTTATGTGCCCACACACCATCATTTCTTCTACAGTGATGAAACATATCAAAAGCTGTATAGAATTGTTGGAAGAATTCTAGTTAACATTTTGCCAATAAAATAGCCCTGAGTTTTAGACATTTCTCTTGCTCAGATCTATCTGAGATCGGTGGGGGTTTTGTTTTATCATTTAATTGTTTTATTTTTATTTATGGACTGAATCCTTTCCCCTTGGAGTGGTTAGAATGGTTAGACTTCCTGGGTTTGGAAGTGACAAGGCTAGCAGAGGAGATGATTTCTTGAAGCTTTAAGTAACATCAGAAATAAAGAGACAAATTGCTGTAATGTCTTGTGTGAAATGGTTGATTGAGTTTAGGAATAGGATAAGGCTCTGTTTGGCTTCGTGACCAAAGGACCTAGTATGCTGCCTTTTAGATTTATATAATGGATGCAAAAGGAAATAAAGCTGGACACTAAGGGAATTTGTGTGTGTGTGTGTGTGTGTGTGTGTGTGTGTGTGTGTGTGTGCATGGTACTTGGGTTTGAACCCTGGGCTTTTGCCCTAAACTACATTACCGTCATTTTTGTTTTGTTTTGTTTTGTTTTGTTTTGAGACCAGGTCTCATTCAGTCATGGAGCTGCCCAGGCTGCGCTTGAATTTCCCAGACTCCTACTTTAGCCTCTGCCACCAAGCCAGTCTGGTCAGGCTTTTAAATATAGAGTCCTTCATGTATTTAGAGCCTCTATATCCTAGAGATTTTGGTTAATGTCTTTATACATTCACTACTAGAATTTATTTTTTTAAGTAAATGTTATACTTGCATTGTACAAAAGAAGATGTAATACTATAATGTTCCCAACATTAAAATTGTTGAAAAGTTAGTTTACCATTTTCTAAATGAACTGCAAATTCTAAATGAATCTGCAAATGCCACAAGAAACAAGTCATTTACTAACAAATGAGTAATTTTATAGTTGTGAGTTAAATTTACATCAAATGTTTGAAAATATGTTAAGCTTACGATACAGTTTTAGGAAGGTGTGGTAAATCCATTGTTCTCTATTTTTTCTTCCTTTGCAACAAAAAATCTTGTACACAGTGAATTTCCTGTGCTTTGTGTGTTATTTGTTTATGTATTTGTTTTGCCTCCTGTATATCTTGGTCAAAGGTGCTAAGAAACACCAGTGAATGGAAGGGAAAAAAAGATCCATTTTGATTAATCTGCCCTATTGCAGGTAAACATCATAAAAATGTAAGTAACATTGATTTACACGTAGTGTATCTGTGGAGACTGCGCATGTACTTCCTGTACAATGAGAGCAACCCCCACCCCGACCCCCGGCACTGCAGCTGTAGACACTGGAGAGAGCCTCAAGAGCTGGTGACAGCCCTTCCCCAAGGGACCTTACAGCCATGGAACACTGGAGCAGACAAAGCCTTGTTGACATTTTGAAATAGTGGGGCAGTTCCCCTTTCCCTCCCACCTAGAGAGTAGAGATACAGAGGTAAAGAAAAGGATTTTTAAAATCTGTGTTTGAAATCCTAAGTGGACATCTGAGCATCCTTTGCATGAAAAGGAGCAGAGCAATACAGAATAATGTTTGAGAACTAGGCTGTGCTATGTACACCACCTAGATTTCAGACTTGCTTCTAGGTTAGCCCATTACACAGAAGAAAACAGTATTGAAAAGACTTTAACAATTAAATTGATACTTGAATCATAGGCTTAAATCTTGGCTAGAACATGCCCCACCCACCTTTTGCCGTTTGTGGTAGTGGGCATTGTGCCTCACATTGAGCTACATCCCCAGCTCTTTTTTATTTTTAATTTTGAGAAGAGTCTTGCTAAGCGGCCCATATTAAACTCAGATGTCATTCTCCTGCCTCACCCTTCCAGAGTGCTGGGATTATAAACATGTACCATCATGCATTTTTGAAAATAAACTTTTGGGCACCTACTAAAATAGAAAATTTAAGTAGAAAGCAGGATCTTGTAACATAATACTTGTCATCATACCAAGAACCAGGAAAATCTTAGTTCAAGTAATGAAAGGTAATTAACGTATTACCACAGTGAGATGGCTGGCACAGGTGTTGGAATTGTCTGAGAAAGACATTAAAGAAACTGTAATAATAAAAACGCGCTAGTAGCACTGTAAGCTTGAAACAAATGAGAAAATAGAATGCCTCAGCAAAAAAGTAGACAATATAAAGAAGAACCAAATGGAAATTTTAAAACTGAGAATTAACTAAAATAAAAATGGACTCAATAGCTGGGTTCAGTGGCACATACCTGTAATCCCAGCACTTGGAGGTAGAGGAAGGAGGATTACAAATTCAAGCCCAGCTGGAAAATTCAGTAATTTAGCAAGATCCTGTCTCTAAATTAAAAAGAAAAAGGGGCGAGGTGGGCCAAGGATCTAGCTTAGTGTGAAGAACTGTGATCAATCCCTAGTACCACAAATGGTGGGGAGGGCCCTCAAAAGAACTGGTACACCAAAGTTAGTACCCATCTGAACAACAGAGCGAATAAATATTGAAAAAAAAAACGAACAGGGTCTTAAGGATGCCTGGGACAGTAACAAAAACTTCTTTGTATTTGCATTGTTGGAATCCCAGACGAGGAGTAGGAGTGAGAGAATGAAGAAAATATTTGAAGAAATGACAAAGCTTCCTAAATTTGGCAAACCTACATATTCAGAAAGTTGCACAAATTCTTAACAAGACAAACCCAATGAATTCGTTCCCAGGAAAGTGCAGGTACTTTGCTAAAAACAAAAGACAATGAAAAAAATCTTTAAAGCAGCCAGAGACATAAACTATGTTAACTATAGGGAAGCAATTTGAATGAGTGTGGATTTCTCACCGGAAAACAGAGGCCTAGAGAAGTAGCAAAATGTTTTTAAAGTGCAGAAAGAAAAGAACTGTCAACCCAGAATTTTTCATCCAGTGAAAATATAATGAGATAAAATAAAGATATTTTCAGACAAAAGAAAACTGGCAATTCTTCACTAGCCAGACTCACTTTATGAAAAGAAATTCTTCAGACAAAATGATGACGGCAAAACTTGGAGCATAAGTCTGAAGAGAGTACAAACAAGAGTAGATTTAGGAAATTGACTCTCAAGCTTTTAAAATGCTTGATAGCAAGATTTCTAACATTGTCTCATGTAGTTCTCAGTGTATATAAAGGTAATTTTAAAGACAATTATGTCATAGAAGGGGGGAGAGTAAAGGGACTCAAGAGGTATTAAAATTTCTCTATTCTACTTAAAATGATAAAACACTAGTGAGTAGGCTCCAAATAAATTTTGTGAATATATTATGATCCCTAGAGCAGCTACTGAAAATTCTCTACAAAGGGATATATTTAAAAATGCTGTAGTCAGGCGTGGCGATGCCAATCAGTAATCCCAGCACTCGGGAGCCTGAGGCAGGAGGGTCGCTCAGAGTTCCAAGGCCAGTCTGAACTACTGTACTTAGCAACACCCTGTCTCAAAGTGTGTGTGTCGGGGGTGTTTGCTGAAGAGGTTAGTAGCTCAGTGCAAAGGCCTTGGGTTCCATCCCCAGTACCAAAACAAAACAAAGAAAGCACTACTAAAAAAAAAATCCATGAACTCATAAATCACTAGTAAGACTGACAGGAAACACAAATAAAATATTTACTACTTTATAATAATTTTATATACATGTAATATGTGAAATGAAAGAGATGTCACTATAGACCTATATATAGATGGTTAAAAGATAGTAAGGGAATACTTTTAAAAATCTAACCCACAGATTTTACGATGTCTTTCCCATGATCACTGCTGGTATTGATTTCTTTGTGTAATCTCTTTCCCTTTTGTGTGGTGTCAACCTGTTGCTCTCTTCTGTCTAGTAGAATATGGCAACAGTGTTGGTATGCCATTCATGTGATTACACTATTTTATATGTGTAAGGACTCCTTGCTGCAGGTTTTCCTCTAAGCACTCTTCTTGCTGGATTGGTGAAATAATGGAAAACTCATATGGCAAGCAGCTAAGGGCAAACTCCATTCAGAAATTAGCAGGAGGGTGTTGCCTCTGCCTGATAGCTGCAAGAAAATAAATTCTGCCAACAACATGAATGAGTTTGGAAGTGTTTCTTCCCCGGTTCCAAATCAAAATGCTGCTTAGCCAAAATCTTGGTTACTTGGGATTCTAAGCAGAGGACCCAACTAAGTTGTGTCCAGATTCTGACCCACAGTAACTGTGAGATAACAAACGTATATTATTTTAAGCAGCTAAATTTGTGCTGGTTGGTTACATAACAATAGAAAATGAATACATCTACTAAGCATTTTAAAAATAAACAGTACCTTAAAAGTATTTCACTTGAAAGTATGTTCTCAAGGAACATCCATTTAAGTGAAATAAATCAGACACTCATGAGTACACATCGAATTGTCTCTCTGATATGAGAAATCATAACTGTAAATAAGGACAAAGAGATGTAATAGATATTATATAAAAGGAAGATAATATACAAAGGAGAGGAGTACTAGAAAGAAAGAAGGGAAAAAGCAGAAAGGCAACAAAGGAAAGAAAAGGGAAAGGGAAAATATGGAAAATTATGAATAAACCTGCTGTAAATAGGGAGGAAGGGAACAGAGGGGAGGGGTGGGGAAGAGGGGGGAGAACCAAAATGCATCATGTACAGGTACAAAATAAATGTGATGAATGTGAGCATTATATGTAAAATGTACCAATACATGTTCTTGGTTTAAAAATAAATAAATAAACAGTACCAAATACACATAATCTCTTTCAAATAGTAGAAGGGAACACTTTCCAACTCTTTTTTTTTTTTTCCTCGAGACAGGTCTTGCTGTGTAGTTCAGGCTGGCCTTGAACTTACTGTGTAGCCTAGGCTGACCTCAAATTTGCAGCAGTTCTCCTGCCTCAGCCTCCTTAGTGCTGGGACTACAGGTGTGAGCCACCACACCTGGCTTCCAACTCATTTCTGAGGCCAGCATTATCCTGATAGCAAAATTAGACAAAAATAATTTTTTTTAAAAAAGGAACTAATTGCCTCAGGAACTCCTTAGCAAATTGAAATAGACGTACATGTATATATGTGTGTGTATATGTGTGTGTGTGTGTATGTATCTCAAGTAAAGTTTATTTCAGTAGTTGCAAGCTTGTTAACTATTCATCAATTAGTGTAATCTATCATATTAACAGTTTAAAAATAAACAAACACATGATTATATCATGATCAATGAAGAAAGAGCATTTGATAAAAATCTAACACCCGTTCATAATAAAACACTGAGTAGACTAAGCATAGAAGGGCCATTCTTCAGTCTGATTTTAAAAAACAAAGTTTAGAAACTGCAAGTATTATCACGTTTAGTGAAAGAATAACTGCTTCTCCCCTAAAATTGGGAATGAGACATAAAATCTTTCTTCACTAGTTCTATTCAAAATCATCATGAAATTCTATCCAGTACATTAAAGCGTAACAAAGAGTTAATAACATGCATACAAGAAAAAGAAAACTGTGATTGTCTGTGTAGAAAAATCCCAAATAACCTACCAAAATAACACAAGAAAAACCTCCTAGAACTGATAAGTGAATCGAACAAAGTTGCATGCAAGAATTAATCATTTCTATATCCTGAAATTATATTTGGAAAATAAAATTTTAAAGCAGTGCCATTTATAATTGCTCCAAAATGCAGTATTAGACAAAAATGCTTATAAAATGCTGATGAGAGAAATCAAAGAAAACCTAAATGAATGAATATATGTTTGTGGATTAGAGTACTGAGTATAGAAAAGGTGTCAGTTCTTTCTAAATTGATCAGTAGGCCTAACACAATTCCTATTCTTATCAAAATTACAGCAAGTCTATTTTTAAATTTATCGATAAGTTGATTCTAAAGTTTATATGGAAAGTAGCAAAATCTTAAGAAACTAAAGCAATTTTGAAACAAGAACATTAGGAGAATCATACTTCTCAATTTTAAGGCTTAGTAGTACAGCTGTGGTAATCAAGATAGTATGGTATTGGAGGAAGATTAGACACATGTATCAGTAGAACAGAATAGTGTCCAAAATATACCCACATAGGAATGCTAATTTGATTTTTTCTTTTTTTTATAACTGAAGTGAGTTTTATGTAACATGGATGTAACTGTTTCAGAGTGAACAATTTATTGCATTCACAGGTTGTGCAAACTCCACCTCTGTCTAGTTCCAAAATATTTCACCAGCCTACATAAAAACCCCATGCCCTTTAAACAGTTGCATTCCATTACTCCTTTCCACTAACCTTTGGGCACCGTGAGTCTGGATTCCTTGTGTATTTATCTATTCCAAATATTTCATATAAATGAAATTATATGTGTCCCTTCATATCTGGCTACTTAAAATAATGTTTTCAAGTTTCATCCACGTTGTACCATATATTATTTTTAATTTCTTTTTGTGGCTGAATAGTATTCCTTTCTTTATATACCACAGTTGGTCCATTTATTAATTTGTTGACAAACATCTGGACTGTCTCCACTTATTGCTGTCAGTGCTGCAGTGAACATGCCTCTCAATATCTTATTTGTTTGAGTACAAGTTCTCACATCCTTTGAATATGTAACTCAAAAGTTGTGTCCAATTGATTTTTTTTGGAAAGGAACAAAAGCAATTCAGTGGAAGTGCTATAGGGTTTTCAAAGTAAATGATACTGGGATGGGACAACTGAACATCCCTTAGCCCTCACCCCCAAAAAGGAATTAACTCAAAACAGACTCTACCTGGCACGTAAATAAAAATGTGACATGTAAACTATAAAACATTTGAAGCACAACATTGCAGTAAATCTTTGTGACTTGGGCTAAAGTTTGTAAGCATGACATCAAAAGCACACTCTATTTTAAAAATTTACTAAATGTTACCAAAATTGAAAATTTTAGATCCACAAATGAACCTGTTAAAGAGAAAGAATAGACAAACTATAGACTGCTAGAAAATCTTTGCAAATCATGTATCAAACAACGTCTTACATCCAGAATACCTTAAGAGCGCTCTAATTTTTTTGTTTTTGTTTTTGAGACAGGGTCTTACTTCGTAGTGCAGGCTGGCCTTGAACTCGTGGCAGTCCTCCTTTGCCACCACACTTGGCTCAAGAACTCTCTGATTATGATAGTAAGAAACAATCCAGTTAGAAACAGGCAAGTTTTGAACAGACTTCTTTACAAAAGCGATACATGGATGACAGATAACATGAAAAAGTGTTCAAAATCATTAGCCATTAGAAAAATGCAATTTAAAGATATGGTGAGATAAAACTACACACCTATCAATAAAAAGTACGAAGAATGCGGGGCAGCCAGTTCTTTCATGCATTGCTGTGGGAATGTAAAGCTATTTGGGAAACAGTTGGCAGTTTCCTATATAGGTTAATGCACCCTTTCCATATGATCTAGCAATCACGTTCCTGTATATCCCGCAGAAATTAGTACTTATACTCATCCAGAAGCCTATTCATCCATGTGCATAGCAATTTAACTCATAGAACCCAAAACTGAAAACAGCTCAAATCCTTTCAACATGCAAATAAACTGCGGTACAATCCACAGAATATTACACAGTAATAAAAAGGCATGATGAATTGTTGGTGTACACAATTGGGATGTATCTCAACCTCATTATGTTGAATGATAAGAAGCTAATTTCTAAAGGTTAAATACTGTCTAATTCACGTTATAATGCTCTCAGAATGACTGTCGGGATAGAAGACAGATGAGTGGTTTTCAGGGATTGAGGATTGGGGAAGAGTCTTCTAAAAAGAATAGCATAAGGGAGGGTTTTTTCCTTTTTCTTTTTAATGGGACAGTTGGTGTCTGGATTGTTGTGGTGGTTACTTAAGTCTGTATGTGTTAGAATATCTGACTGCATATAAAAACTGATCAAATCTAAATAAAGCTTGGATTTTAGTTAATAGTATTGTTTAATATCAGTTTCTTGATTTTTGATAATGTGCTTTGGTTGAGTAATATGTTCTCACTGGGGAAAATTTTGTGGAATGTACACAGCAACTCTGCTATTTTTGTAATTTATTGTGGGTTTTTAAAATTCTTTGAAAATGACAAGTAAACAGTGTTAAAGCTTTTGAAAGGTAAAGAATAAAATGACTTAGAAGCACTATTAATGCTGTTAAGGTAGTTTGACAAAAGTGCTCTTCAGTGGGTTTTTCCCTCACTAAAAAAAATAATAACTGGAGATTTCAGAGACATTTGTGCCCGGCTAACTGGGTTCTGTGCATGTGGCTTAGCTGCGTGAGGTGAAACCTCTGTCTCTCCTGGAGAAGAGGCAGTCAGATTTGATGTCTGGTTAATTACCGTTGATAGTCTGATTTTAAAGGCAGTAAGTAGACGCTTTAAGTGCCAGTACTATCCAGAAGAATGGCAGTTTGTGGTATAGAAAAACTAGCAAACAGTGTAACTTACTCTGACTTTCCTTTACAATAAAACTGTGTTAGCCTTTGCATAAGAACCAAGTGTCATCCACTTTCCCTTTTGCTTCCCTCCTTTCTCCCATCTACCCTCTTCCTTTCTCCTCCCCCTTTTTGCTCTACCTCCATCTCCCCTGCCGCCCTTCATTTTTTGGGTTTCTGTTTGGTTTTGTTTTGTTTTGTTTTGTTTTGTTTTTGAGTACCTACCACTTTTGCCACATCCTCCTCCTCCTCATTTTGGTTTTAAGGAAAGAGAGCCTACTGAAACATGTTAAGTAAAATGATAATAGAGGACCTTTCTGAAATTCAGTCTTACTTTTCGCTAGACAATCTGTTTTTAACCTCACCACTTAAGCTGAGAATCAGACTGTAAACTTACTTGGAAAAGTTGAGGTGCTAGAGATGGTGTTCATTTTTAATATAAGATTGGCAGCATCTGTAACTTTGCTTCTCTATCCTTGAAGGGAGTTTTATTTACCTTGTATTCTTGAAGGAAAAGATCAGATTGGATGTGTTTCAGTCATTCTCTGCCTTTTCTTCATGGCCTGGTATACATGGCTCTTGAATCTAGAGGCTGCCTGCAATACCCAGAGATGACGAAAACTACCTGGGAGATCCTCAACAGAAGAAATGTCCTTCATTTATTGCTTTCTGTTGGATTTGTAGAATTTTTATCTTTTAAAAATGGTTTTAAAATGTGCAGCAGAGATTTGTAGGCAAAGAGCAAAAGTTTGTAAAATGCATTTAAAGCAAGCCAATTGCTGCTTTCTTACCAAGATAAGCTTACCTCTATACTGTAACTATCTGCCTTTTCTGCAGTGTCAGATACAGCAGTCTAAACTATATCTTGATAACTTTTCTCCATTAAGTTTCCACACTTAAATTTTACAGAACAACCATAAGGAAATTGATTTCCTGAAGCGTTTGGTAGCCTACTTAGGCCTGAGCTGTTTTGTTGCCCTTACTACTTACAACAGATTGCTTTTTGCTCCAAGTGTGGAAAAGATAACCTCTACCCCATATAAACTTTGCTAGGAAAAATATTCTTGTTTAAAGTGGTAAGAGGCAATAATTTCTGGTCTTAGCTTTTAAAAATGAGAATGCTTTTTAACTCTCTCTTTTATGGTTATTAACTGTACCCAGAGTCTCCTTATAATTACCACCATGCAGTGCTTCAGTTCTCTTACTTGCTTCATTACCTGTTCTGCTTTGGTTTTGAAAATAACTTTAGAGAAATTCATGAAATCAGATTGTTTCCAAGACAGTGAAATTTTCTCACAACACTATTAATGAATCTTTTCTTCATTATCAATACAAAACTAGATTTTGAAAATCTCTTTTAACCAAGCAAATTAAAAACTGTTTATAGTACAATGATTAGATTAGTGTATTCCAAGAGCACAGGACAATTTAGTTTACCTGGCCTGACCACTCCTTTGTTTTCATTGAGCTGTCTTCACTGGAAAAAGAACTATCCCAGTAGAAGGAATTTCTTAGAGAGGGGCTGGAAGGATCCCATGGGTTTCTGATACTTAATTCTTAGCCTATAGAAGTGGCCAGATTAGTGCTCTGAGCCTGTAGTACTTGCTGTATTTTGTATTGAAGACATGAGGAAATAGCGAAGAATGCCGAATAATTGAAAGACATGAATTCTAAATTCTGACTTGTCAACCATTAATTTATTTTTGTGACTGTAGCTATCCTCTTTGTCTTTGAAGATGTAATTCAGTTGAACTAATAGTTATTGAGCATTTACTCTTTTCAAGAAATGCCTAAAGATGGTATGTCCAGTTTATGTTGAAAATATTTTCATTTATGATTCATTTAACCTTTTCTATAATGTTTTTGGTTAGTAGTAACTCCGGACAAATAAGTGAGGGAAATGACATTATGGCTGGGAAATTTGTATTGTAAAGAGGCTTTTATTCAAGTGTAGGGAAAAGATCTTCTTAAAGTCATATCAAAACTCTTGAGGTAAACTGGGGGTATAGCTCAGTGGTAGAGTATGCATTTAGCATGTGCGAGGCCTTGGGCTCAATTCAATAGATAGATAAATAGAAAGAAATTAAAGATTGAATCTAGTTGAAATAATGTTGTAAAGATAAATGATATAATATGTTCTAATTTTCTTTGAGCACACACCATCTTATTTAGCCTCATACTATCTCTGAGAAGGAAGAGGGACTGTTGAGGGGGTAATTTTTGTCTCAATTGTAAATTAGCAAATTGAAATAAAATCACACAATTGAATTCATAGCAGAGCCTTCATTGGAACAGAATTGTGTCTCAAGCTTCTCTTTCCAAAGCTCTTTGATTAGAACATATTGTCTCAAGTAGTTTTCATAAACTGTGCTTGTATTTCTAAAATTTGGATAATTATCATCATACAAAAAGCTATAATATATCTTCCTATTGATAAGTCTGCCTTTAAGAAGACTCCATAGTTCAGTCACACATTCTAAATTTTTGGCATTTCTATTTTAACTTCTCAGTTATTTTTAGAGCCTGGACTTCCATTGAATAATCTAAAAAGTGTATCCGCTTATAATTAATAAGCAGAGTAAGCTATATCTTTCAAAGTTTAGCTTAAATGCAGTGTTACTCATAACCCTTCTAATCCAACTAAAAGTGATTTTTCCTCTTTTATTCCATAATTCTCTTATTCTTTAATTCCTAACTTAATAGAGTCTTAGATTATTTAAATTGTATGCTACTGTAGTTACTTGTGTATATGCTTTCTTTTTCTTTTCTTTTTTTTTTTTTTTTTTTTTTTTTTTTTTTTTTTTTTTTTTTTTTTTTTTTTTTTTTTTTTTTTTTTTTTTTTTTTTTTTTTTTTTTTTTTTTTTTTTTTTTTTTTTTTTTTTTTTTTTTTTTTTTTTTTTTTTTTTTTTTTTTTTTTTTTTTTTTTTTTTGGTGCTGGGGATCAAACTCAGGGCCTTGCACTTGCTAGGCAAGAACTCTAACCACTGAGCGAAATCCCCAGCCCAGCTTTTTTATCCTATTAGCTGTCTCCCAAGATTTCATTGCATGTATCAGATCCTAATTATTTCCATAATGAACATAAGTTTGCCTGAAATTAATCATTGAGTGACACTCAAGGCAAAAGTAGAAGTGACTGAGACTTCCTTGTGGGACTCGGTAGAACAATTTGATCTGTATTCACTGATCTTCCACCCCTAGTTAAGAAGTAGTTGAAGTACTTTCCAGTGAGCTTTCTTCTGCTGGAGTGTATCATTTCCCATTTGTGTGTAGTTGTGGGGGGCAAGGAGTAGAGGAAATGCTATAAAAGGAGAAGGAGGGAATGATGGGTAAAATCACAGTATGAAACAACAATATGCCTGTAGTCTTGAATAATTGGTAGATATTAGTATAGGAGAGTGTGTTAAGTACACTAGAAACAGTTACAAAATAGATTTTATCATCAGAAATAAGTACTTTGTTCAAGTGTTGATTGAAGTGACACTTCTTTCAGTCATGAGGTCCTTCTGTATATTCTTGTCAGTGGAGAAGACACCTTCAAGGCTTGCAGCCATCAGCCAGATAGTATAAAACCAGGATCAGTGGTAATTGACAAGGGCTATTTGGTAAAAAAAATTTGAAGATTGCAGAACTATGAATCTGTTTCTATCTTACAGACTTCCATAATTCTCCTTATATTTGTTGTTATTCTTGTATACAAAGGCTATTAAATTCCTTTCCATCAGAATAAATCCCTGTCCATCTCAGAACTGTTGCTCTTTAAAAGAAAATAATCTTCCCCATTTACCTTAGAAATACCTGTTTTTTCTAGATCTTTATTCCGGTGAGCTTTATTTTATGTGCACCTTTTTCTGTTTCTCACTGTCCTCTGTGTTTTTCTGGATATTTTTGTCTACACTATCTTTTGAATTTTCTCTACTTTCAAATATTAGTATTTTGGCAAAAGAAAGAAAGAGAGAGAAAATTTGGACTATGGCTTCTTCAGTGTTTCAGTCAGTGTTTTCCTAGCCATTGTTTCTCTTCTTATCCTTGTACCTTGGAGTCTCCTATTGATTACCTTTTATATGTAGAGAACTTCTTCATCTTAGAACCTGGCATATTGGATGTTTCTGCTTTCTTTACATTATCTGTGACATAACAGGAAGAAAAAGTAAGGTATTCTCTGAACTCCATTTGAGGTACACTAATCTTCACAGATGAAGCCTCTTGCATAAATTGCCTTTTCCTTCGTCTTTAGTCTCAGCTTTTGTGCTCAAAACCTTGGGTTGTAATTAAGCTCTTCTCTTAAAAAATACAGTACACGTGCTTCTTTTTTTTGAACATACACGTAGTTTTCTTTTAAATAAAAGATCTGTGGTTTCTGAACTAAAGATCAGATGTTTGAATAATTAAGTTCCCTTACTTTTTTTTCCTTAAGAAAAACATGAAGACCAAAGCAAGATGTAATAATAGGGGAAACTGGTTGTGAGGTATATGAAAGTGTTGTATCTTATCTTTGCAATAATTCAGTACATCTAAAAAGTGCTCTGAAAGAAAAGTTTATTGAAAAATATGTGAAAGACATTTTCTTTTATATATATATTGCTGTGAGCTGGAGTTATGTTGCTGGGTAGCTTCTTCTAAAAGTGGCTTGCCAATTAAATGTTACTAGGTTTCATGGTGCTTGTGTCTCCTGGAGTTGGTTTCCAAGTTCTTCTCATCTGGAGCAAAGGATTGGACAAAACTAGTGAAAAACAGTAGCAAAGTTTATTTGAAAAGTAAAAGTGAAGAGTAGAGGAAAAAACTGAGCTTAGGCAGAGTAAAAGAGGATAAAGCAAGATAAAAGTACACCCGGAGGACACCAGGCAGGCTGTAACGAAGAAAGCGATGATAACAAGCTCTTCTTGATGTCTTTGTCTTTTTATGCTGTCCAAACCTCAAGGAAACCCACAAGAACTTCTACATAGGGGTCCTAAGAGGTAGTGCTGGGATCCCAGCCTCAAATTGAGGTGAGGTCTAGGCCATACTATTGAAAACTTGCTTGCGTTCTTGAGAGAAGTCCATGTACAGGGCTTTGGGAACTGTTCTGCACATGTTTTCCAGGATCTTGTAATTGACAGGTCATGCCTATTTTTCCAGCCAGTTTTGCCACGTGCTAATCTTTTGTCTCACTTACACTTGAATCCGAGCCCAGGCTCTCTGGGTTCACTTGTCCACCTACCCCCGCCCCCCCCCCAAAAAAAGGAAAATGGGTTAATTTTTAGTGTTACCAAATTGGGAGGGCAACTTGTCAGCCCCACCTGTGTGCATAGAAGTACTCCAGTTTATAGGTGGGGCAGAACTAAAGCCAGGAAATATCCATAGGTGGATTTAGCTAAATTTTGGCCCAGAGGCCTGAAAGTGTTAGATCCTCCATGGCATGTGGGCTGGAGGGTGGGGGGCAGGGAGAAGATGTAGAAACTGGAGAAGCAGCTTATCTTTAAAAAAACCAAAAAACAAAAAAAACAACTTTTTAAAGATCCATGTTAACCTCTCAGAGCTCATCCCCCCATCCCCTGCCACCCCCTCAGTCTTGAGAGATTTGGGTGCCATGTCATCTGGCTGGCTGTCTATTGCTGGATTGGCATGTAAATTTCATCAAAGGCAGCTAGAGTGTAAGTCAAAGGAGCCAGGACATTGAGCCTGAAAAAGTAATATTAAAGACTTTGGAGCCAAATACAAGAGGGAGCCAGAGTAAGGAGTTAGCAGCTATACCTACCTACAGGAGGACGTTTTTGTTTTTAGGTAGTCTCTAAAAAGAGTTTATGCATAAGAACTCTTTTTTCTGTAATTTCTGTAACCCTGTTTATTTTTTGGTAGGGTTGACATGGGTGACTCCTTTTGATCCTGACAATTTTTACCCCCTTGTCTCTGAATGTATTTTCTTTCTCTCTAAGAGCATTTTCAATGAATCACCTATGGTTGAGTCCGGGATAGCTTTCCCAGTGGTCTCTCAGATCAGGTCCCACTTTGAAAGGAAATATAAAATATTTGGGTCAGTATTAAAGCCCCATATAGCATAATTTGAGCAATACAGAGGCTTAGAAGAAGTAGTTCTTTGTTTTGGGTATTCTTGTTTTTGTTTTGTTTTTTTTTATGACAGGGTCTTGCTACATAGTTCAGGTTGGCCTTGAGCTCACTATGTAGCTCAGGCTAGTCTCACACTCAAAGCCATCCTCCTGTCTCAGCCTACCAAATGCTGGGATTACAGGCATGTACCACCATGCCTAGCCAAAGGAGTGGTCTTTAGGCTAGGTTTACCTAAAGTCCATTGTGAAATTTAATCTCATGTATTCTGTAGGTAATGGCACTTTAAAACACTAAGTGATACAGTATTCACACTGTGTTATGGTTTGTGTCTAGATGTTCCCCCAAAGCCTCATGTGGTAGCTGGATCTAGCATGTGTGCTTACTAAATTAGTCTGCTGATTGGTTTGGCATGGTTCTCCTGGGATCAAGGATGTGACGTTAGGATTAAGGGTATTAGGATTAAGGGTGGGAGTACTGCCCACCCTAAAGCCAGGTAGCCTGATTAAAATAGAAGATACAGGAAGAAGCTGGTTAGCCCCTTGCTTGCATTTCTTGCTTACCCTGCTGCCTTCTGCCTGTCTGCTGTGCCACCCTGCCTCGGACCCAGCTGACTCTGGACTGAAACCTCTACAAACTGTGAGCCAAATAAACCTTTTTTCCCCTAACTTTGGGTGTTGAGTATTTTGTCTCAGCAATGAGAGCAAAGTAACTAAGACACAGTGTATAAAAGGGAAATGTAAACTAGTAAGAGCAAAGCAAATCCAGTCTGTGTAGTATATTTGAACTAAGAAACATAGTAATCAAGTTAATCAAACAAAACTAATTTGTCTGTGAAATGAGTTTAGCTCTCTCAGAAAGGTACATTAAGCCTATTCTTTAATCATCTTTTTCTGAAAGCCATTGTGAATTGCCATTTGAGAGAAAGCACCTAATTTAATCATGCCAAATACCAAGAATTCCAGTTTGGTAATTAGGCTGCATTTGTCTTGTTTTTGTTTGTTTTAAAATAGTGACAACTCCTTTAGAATTCCTCAGGTACACACAACAGAACTGCAAAAAAATTGAATACAGAAAAGAAATTAATGCCTATTTACCAACTAAGAACATATATATATATTCTAAGAACATATATATATAACATATATATTTTTTGAACATATATTTTGTCACATCTTAAATTTACCATGCTTACCTATTATGCAACCAAGAAAACTTCTTTAGTATAGCCAGTCTTTGAAATATCTTTCGTTGAAATCTTTAATTCAAATATATTTTTAGATAATGAATAAAGATTATATCTTAATGACTAAGATGAATATGGCTTTTACCAGCTACGTGACTGTAAGCAATACATGGGGTAGTAACTCAGCAAAGCAACATGCTTTTACAGCATATTAAGATAATCACAGTTGTCTACATTATAACAGAGCTATTAGACTTTTAAAAATAAGGCATATCATGCAAAATAGTAGTTCATTTAACCAGAATTATGAAACAAAACTTTATTTTAAAAAAGACATTGAGCAGATGCCTAAGTAAACCCTAACTCTAAAATTTAATTTCCCTAAACAGTCAAAACTTAACAAAAGACAGTAGAGAACATAAGAAACTATTGATGAAAGTAAAATCTTTGCGAGGCCTGGTGGTACACCCCTATGCTCTCTCAGCATTCAGGAGGCTGAGGGAAAAGGCTCTCCATGAGTTCAAGGACAACCTGAGCTACACATTGAGATGAAGACCAGCCTGGACTATATAGTGAGGCTGTGTCTCAAAAAAAGAAAAAGAAAAAAGTAAAATCTTTGTTCCTTAAATTAGTTTTTTAATAAATTTCACTAAGAATATAAAGCCTGGTTGTTTTAATCAGAGAACTAGAGATTCTGACTTTAACTCTGTATATTGCATTTTAAATCTTTTTTTTGTCTAAAAACATTTTTCCTTAGAAAAGGCTGTCTCTAACCAGAAATGTTTTACTCAGAAGATAACACTGCTCCAGATATATGATCAGTACTCAGCGAAAACATAACTTTTGTATCATGATGCAGCTATTACTGTGTAAAACCAAGCCATTACTTCACAAAGTCAAATAATGAAATCATGGACAAAAAGGAGGAAGTTAAGAGAGTGTTTACTGGAAGTAAAGAAAAGGTTGGGAGGGTTCCTGATCGTCACTAGGGGGACCGCCTGTCCAGAACCTTTCATGGATAAGCAGAGCATAGCCATTTGGTCAGTTGTCTAGTAGCCACGCAAAGAATAGGTGGCTCTGTGGCTTTAAAATGACCATTCGGGACTCCGGCTCTCTAAACTAGTTACTCAGTATGCAGTTTCAAGGAAACTGATTGTAGAAGAAAACCAGTTATGCTCCATTTCTAAGTTCCTTAAAACTCAACCCTGGGTATTGAGAAGGGTGACTTTCCATGTCACCTGAAACTCTTTTTGCAAGTCAAAGTCCCAGTTTCACTGCCTTATACTTATTTCAGTTCTTAGCAGGTGCAGCTGATCACTCTGACCATCTCTGCCCTTTCTCTTGCTAGCTTCCTATTCATAAGCTAACTAAACTGCCTTTTTCTGTTACAAAGTACCAGTAATTTTTAAAAATCACTTTACAGTACTGTATTTCTTTCAGCCTACTTTAGGCCAGGGATAAGGTAAGAAACACCAACTAAACTTCTTGAGTTTAAGCATTTTAATAACATGTTTTAAACAATTATAAACCTTTAGAATTTAGTCTACATCTGTACTTAGTACATAGTTTTATTTATATTTCTAAATATTTGTTGACCAACTGTTACTTTATTTATATTCCAGACAAACTGAAAATGCCATGTGTAGATGTAAGTAATATACATTTATCCAGAAAACACACACACACCAGCCCCAAATTTTTATTCTTGAACCTTACAAAGTTTTCCTGAAAAAACAGAACAATTTAAATGAATTTTAAAGTGTCTAATTCAGGGGTTGGGGAATTAGCTCAGTGGTAGAGCGCTTGCCTAGCAGGGAGAAGACCCTGAATTCCATCCCCAGTACCCAAAAAAACAAAAAGAAAAAAGTATCTAATTCAATCAAGGTCTACATTGGAAAACAGTAGCTGTTTCTCTACTGCAGAGAAACAAGCAAGCCTTTTTTGCCTCTCTTAAAACTAATAGTATTACAGTGTAATACAGTAGCATTACAGTGTAATACAGTAATATTACACCAAATAAGTTGCAACTATTAGTATTTATAGCAAAGCAAGAGATGTTTTTGTTAAATGAGTTGCCCTTATGTAAATGTGCAGTCCTCGCATCTATATATGGCATTTTCACATTGTCTGAGATACAAATATAGAAATTGTTCACTGTAGGATATCTCAAAGTGATGAACAAACATGACCTTAATTATTTTTGAAAGTTATTATTCAAGCCAGGCTGGTGGTGCATACCTGTAATTGTAGCAGTCTGAGAGACAGGAGGAGCACAAGTTCTAGCCGAGCCCACACAACTCTGGGACTTGGTGAGATCTTGTCTCAAAATAAAAAATGAGGGGCTGGCAGTATAACTCAGTGCAAAGGCCCTAGGTTCAGTCTGCAGTACCGCCAAAAACAAAACAAAACAAAACAAAAAAAAACCTTATTGTTATGCTCTTATTGACCTCTTACCTATATAAGGTGAAATTGGACTTTGATGAAAGTCTTTATTTCCACATACTTGTTGTCCCTCTAGAATACTCTCAGACTTATTAAAGGAGCAGATATCTCTTCATAGTACACCAGTGTTGGTTGATATGATATAGCAGAAAATACAATTCCCAACCTGCTAGATGTCAGACACATCGAGTTCGTGTCCCTTGAAATCGAAGAATGGATTCTAGGGAACAACAGAAGGTAAGAATAGGAAAAATTTATTGAGAGAGATAGCTCCTGAGAAACAGGAGGGAACCCGAAAGTGCGTTGCCACTGAGGCCACTTCTCAGAGGAAGTTTTATAAAGCAAAATCATGAGGTGGTTACAAAATCATGAGGTGACTACAACATGAGTCAGACTGTAATCAACCAGTAAGATCACAGGTGTAGCCAGTTAGCTAATATTGATCCAGTAGGAAAGCAGGTCACCTAGCAAGGGTACATGGAAAGAACACAGACATTTTTGTGAAGGGATGAGTCCAACGCTGTGGTCACCCACCCAGGCAACTGATGCCTGGCTGGACTTTCTGGAGCAGGTGATGCTAATTACAGTATAATTCCAAGTTTCTACTTATCCCTTAGTGGGGCATGTAGGTCTTGCATCTTTATTTTGAGGCCTGACCTTCTTCACATCTGCCTCCTGCCACAGTTCTGATGTCTTTATTTTCTGCTGACTTCCTTGAGAGCCCAGTCCCTCTCTGACTGTATATTAATTTCTAATTTAGCTGCCTATGATATATATCATTTAATAGACTCTAATTATTATCATTTATAGTCTTTTAAGAAGCAAAGAGTACTCAAATATTTAGCAAGTGTTTTAGTACATTAATTTCATTATAAACAATTCAAATGTTTTATTTATATTTCTTACATTTATAACTTTAGATCTTACTCATATTCATACAGTTTATTTTTAATGGTTACCTCTAATGTATCCAAAAAATTCAAGACACCAGATGAGCAAAATCAAAGGTTCCATACCATTTCTTTTGTGTGTGTATGTAGGGGGATGCTCCCAAAATTGCTGTACTTCAAACATAGAAAGAATAGATGTAGTATCTCAAACACTTAAAATACAATTCTGTTTCATTAGCAGTGCTGTCAAAGGTATAGTAGCAGTTCTGAAGATATCTTTATCTTTCAAAGATTTTCTTCAGTCATGTGTGCTAAAAGGCATTTGAGTTTATGTTTTCTAAATTAATGCACACTTATTTATTTCCAAATTAACTTAGTTCCATGTAAGCAGTTTACAAATTTAAGTATACACATAGACACGACATACAATACACACATGCACACAAACACATAAAAACAAAGATTGTGTAGCTATTATTTAGATTTATCATTTACCAGCTTTTTTGTTTGTTTGTTTGTCTTTGTTTTTTTGAGATAGTGTCTCCCTATGTAGTTCAGGGTGGCCTTGAACTTGCTATATGGCCCAGGCTGGCTTTGAACTCATGGCAGTCCTCCTGCCTCAGCCTCCCAAGTGCTAGGATTACAGGAATATGTCACCACACTCAGCATTTACCAGCTTTTAAAAAGTTACAACATGGATGTGATTTTTTTTTTTCTTAGCTATAAGTGATTTTGAACGCTAACTTGCTTCTATAAAGGTACAATTCTTAGCTGAAGCAGAGACATTTACATCTGAGGCATGGAACACTTCCTGTGCTTTTGGTCTCAGCTTGAGCTTCCTAAGGTTTTTTCTTCTTCCCTTATTTATCATAGGTTTTAAGTCATTTTGTAAAAAGATCTTGCTGACTTTTAAAACATTTACCATTGTATCAAAATTTAGACACAGCCATCAGAAGTTTACACATTCTTTGTTCTATTGCCCAAGGCCTCTAGTGCTTAAAAAACTAATTTAGGAACATCAAATGTTCCCTATGGAGGGAAACACAAAGCCACACCATCCTTGGTTAAATTTCCCTATTTTTCTTAAGTGTTTTCTAGCTGAGGCAAAATCAGTTAATGGAGGAGTGGCAGGGAAAAAAAAGGTCTGTTGCTAGCAAGTAGAAGTTCTGGCAAATACCTTAAAAGGTGAGAGCATATCCAGTATAACAGCCAGTTCAGAATAAACCAAAGACTGTCAGCCAAAATGAAGAAGGTGCCAACTCCTGTCCTAGGAAAAGAATTTCAGTAAGAGGCATAAAGAAGTTTAATAGGCAGTGATTTAAATTTAATTAAAGGTACATACTGAAAGAAGTAGAGTGTGGGCCCTCAAGAGAGAGGCACATTATGATCTGGAATTGGGTATATTTAAGGAGTCTTGAGGGGATCCTTGAGATGGGTGATCTAGGATGTGTATTCCTCCTGCCTATCTGGCCACCCATCTGGTGGCTCTGTGGGATTGCGAAGCATTTACCTATATTTGTTGCTGAGAGATGCTGCCTACCAATATTTTTGCTTCCTTGAGGGTGGAGGTCTATGGGAGGAAGCACACTTTACAGGGGAAAAGAGGTTGTCTATTTACAGGTGAAAAATAATTGGCTTATTTTATCTTGGGAGAATAGGAAAAAAAAATTTTTTTTAATGGAGCTTGAGTAACATTTGTGTCCTGCTCAAAAATACATGCTTTTAGTAAAACAGATGTTAATTCTTATACACTGTATTCAAAAATTTTGTAGTTCTGTTGTGTTTATTTAAGAAATTGAAGATTTTAGTAAACTGGAATTCTTAGTCTTGGCATTGGTAAATGAAGTACAGTACTTTCTCCTAAACTGTAATTCACAAGAAAAGGGGACTCAGTGTATGCATAATGTACTTTGCCAGCAGAACTTTGTTTCACAGAAATATTAGCATTCTTTAATTTGGTCACTAAATTTCTTAGTTCAGATATACTGTACAGACTAGATTTACTTTGCACTGTAAATCTAAAAAAAAAAAGAATAAAGACAGGAAGAAACAACAAATAGAAAAGAGAGACTTCCAGGAAGATCATGGAGCAGCGAACCGCAGGGAAATGGCCTCTCCCAGATTTTTGCCAGACACTGGAATATAGCAGCATGAGGAGGAAAAGGAAGGAAGAGGGTTTCCAGGACCCAGCAAGATCTGAAGCGAAAATCAAAGCCCATGAGAAGAGCCAAAAGAGGGACCCAGCACAGAAGAAGGAAGTGTCAAACAGCACTTTCTCCCTGGGCCACAGCACGTGGCATGTGAGAGGCAGCTAGAGCCTGCAAGCACACAGTGACAGTGGTGGCCCCGGAGGCCTCCACAGAGAGATGCCCCAGTGGACTGGAGCAGTGGACACAGAGAACTGCAGTGGCTGGTGAGTTATTTGGGTTCGAATGTCACCCAGGAGAGGGCACTTGGGTGATCGGCATTTTGGAGAAGGGTCAGTTGAGCTCAGAACTCAGAGAGGCTCCTGGTAGCTCCCTGTGTCCGGGCAAGGCGGAGCTGAGTTCAAGCCAGCTGGAGCTCAAGGAGCTGAGTTCAAGCTGGCAGCAGACACACAGTGTATCAGTAGCTGAACAAATTGAGTTACAGCCTGAACTTCAGGGGAGCTAATGGCGAATTCTTGCTGGGGTTACCCACTGCGCCGCCATAAATCTGCTGCTGGGATTAACCAACATGGATCTGGCCTGCCCACTGTGTTTACCAGTGACAGCAGAGACACACTCAGGAGTGAGCATTTTTCCTTTTTTTCTCTTCTTTTTTTTTTCCTGTTTTTTGTGTTTTTATATGAGTGGGAAATTTATTTCTATTTTTTCTTGTTATTGTTTTGTTCTGTTCTTGTTTTTATTTCTTCCTGCTGTCTTTCTGTCTTCACTAGTTTCCCAAAGTTTGGATAATCTTCCCCTGTCCTTCAGCCTTGCTTCTCATCTCTTCCTTTTCTTTTATTTCTCTGTTTTCTCCCCCTAATCCCATTTGAATTTCTTCCCCTGAGGGAAAAATCGCTGTATGGAGGACATACTGAACTGTATACAATTTTCTGCTTTAGTTTAGATAATATTATATAATCACAAATCTAGTTCATATGGTTAAAGGTGGCAAATTTTTGTTTGTTTTGGTTTTTTTTGGGGGGTACTGGGGTTTGAACTCAGGACCTTGTGCTTACTAAGCAAGCGCCCTAACCACTGAGCTTAATCCCCAGTAAAGGCGGCAATTAATAGTTACCACAGTTTGTCATTTTCTAGGCTTTTTTTGATGCTGTTGTTATTACTGATCATACTATTTTAGCCAAGGTGACAGAATTGTTCTAGTCAGTTGTTCTTCCTTATATGCCAAGATGGAGATTACCTGAGAGTCATAAACAACACTATAGGCCAATGTCAAAGAATGAGGGGTTAGGCCAGATAGACAGCAACTTCTCATGCCCTATGAATCAAAGAGGTAGGATCTTCCAACAGACTCAAAGCCCAAAAACCAGCTACACCTGGAACACATCTCTGACAAGTAGTCATTTCCAAAGAGTTCTTGATACTAGCAATAAAGCTACCTGCCATAAGCAATTTACAAGCACCAACCCAGAAATTAAATTAAAAAAAAAAATGAGAAGACACAAGTAAGATGCAACCCCAGACTTCCAGCTCGCCAAAGGCAAATCCAGAGGACAACGAGGTGGAACAATTTGAAAGCCACCCACCTGGACTCTTGGAAGTGATAACAGAAGTAACAAAAAAGATGAAAAAAATCAAGTCAGAAATAATCTCTCAGATAATTACACAGATGGTGTCCAGGATGAAAGACATGATTAGTGACTTTAGAGCAGATACAGGTAAGAAAATAGAGTTTAGGAAAATGATGAAAACCTTGAACATCCAACATAGGAAAGAAATGGAAACTATGAATGCCCAGCATAAGAAAGAAATGGAATCTATAACACAGATTCAAACAGATATCTAGGAGATTAAAAATTCCATTGAAATTATAGGCAGCTGAATGAACCCATGTGAGGACAGAAGAGGACAGAATATCAGATGTGGAAGTTAAGATTGTGGTTAGCGATCATGAAAAGAAAGCGTTCTTAAAAACAATAAGGGACCATGAAAAATCAATCCAACCGCTGCTGGATGACAGAAAGAAGAATGACATAAGATTTATCAGAGTCAATGGAAAAGTAGGAGATAGGGCAAATGACATAAAAAACCTGTTCACTGAAGTAATGGCAGAAAACTTCCCAAGTATGAAAAAAGAACTTGACATATAGATAAGTGAGGCATATAGAAATCTAATTAGCCATCATAAAAGAAAAAAATCTACTTCAAGGGATACAATAGTTAAGATTCCAGAAATGCAGCACAAGAATAGAATATTAAAAGCTATTAGAGAAAGGAAACAAAATCAACTATAAGGGAAAGCCCATCACAATCACAGCAGAATTCTCAGCACAAACCCTCAAGTCAAAGAGAGCTTGGAGTGAAGTATTTCAAGCCCTACAAGAAAATCTCCAACCCAGACTTATATACTCAGCCAAACTATCTTTCAAAATTCATGTAGAAGTAAGATATTTCCATGACAAAGAACACCTGAAGAAATTCAAACCAGCCCTCCAAACTGTTCTGAAGGACAATCTAGAAAGAGATAACCAGGACTACAACTCTGAACAGAATGAATCCACCAGATAAGGCAAGTAATTAAAGAAGAAAAAAGGGTATCAACAATAGGAAAACAACATAATGAGGATAAGGCAATACATCAGTTATAACCATCAATGTGAATGGTCTCAATTCACCAAAAGAAGCAGACTGGCAGAATAGATAAAGAAGCAAGATCCAACAATATGTTGCATATAAGAAACACATTTAGTTTAAAAAGAAATTCATAGACTGAAAGTCAAAGGATGGAAAACAATACTTTATTTGACAGGAACCTGGGAAAAAGCAGGAGTACCTATTTGCAGACGAAGTGGATTCCAAGCCAAGACCAATGAAGAGAGACAAAGGGCATTACATACTTGTAAAGGGAACAGTCCAAGAGGAGGAGATAACAAGCATAAATACACACACACACACACACACACACACACCCAAATACCAGTGCACCCCATTATATACAACAAATATTAACAGACATGAAAAACCAAATAAGCACTAATACGATTGTAATGGAGGACCTCAATACCCCACTGTCACAAACAGAGAGATCAACTAGACAAAAAATCAATGGGAAGTATCAGAACTAAAGCAAACTTTTGGACACATGGACTTAGTAAATGTCTACAGAGTGTTCCACCCCACAATATCAGAATACACATTCTTCTCAATGGCACAAGGAACATTCTCCAAAATAGACTACATACTAGCTCATAGAACATGCTTAAGTAAATTCAAATAAATTGAAACTATCCCATACATATTATCAAATCGTAGTGCAATGAAATGGAAAATAAATGGCAAAAGAAACCACGAACTTCATAAACCCATGGAAATTAAAGAACATCCTCCTGAACAAACAGTGGGTTACAGATGAAATTAAGTAATTAGACAGTTTCTATGATTAAATGGTAATGCCAATACAACATACAGAAACTTATAGGAAACAATGAAAGCAGTCCTATGAAGGAATTTTACAGTGGTGAAATCAAATACCAGAAAAACAGAGCAAGATCAAAAAAACAACCTAATGTTAAATTTCAAGCTTCTAGAAAAAGAAGAGTAAGTCAAGCTCAAAGCTCATACAATGAGGAAATTATAAAGATTCGAGCCAAAATTAGTGCAATTGAGATGAAGAAAATAGTACAAAAAATCA
>PVJO010016761.1:0-41072 GCA_004026905.1 Hystrix cristata
ACGATATTCAACTGGTAGTGGCTGAGAAGAGCTGCCCTAAATGAGGAAGAACATCTTTGACTCGACTAGGAAACCCCCAAATTGGGTCCCATGCTGTCCTTCTTCTTGCCTATGGCTTCTCCGGTAAAGAACAGGCTCTCCAACTTGCTGACACTTTAGAAGCCAAGAGTTGTATGGGATACAATTCAGAAATAGAGTCTCTAAGAGTGACGAGAATCAGGCCTCCAGGAGATGACTCTAAACTGAGAGGCCTTGCAAACACACACGCCTAGTGACTCTAGGACAGGCCTTCCTTAGCTCAGGCCCTGACTCATGCCAGCACCTCTGTCGGTACAATGACTCCCAGCCCTTTTTTGTCCAACATTCTTTAGGGAGGATTCAGGCGTGGGGAGGGAGACAAGCTGCCTCTTCCGGTCTCACTTGGGGTCAGTCTTAGGGATGCAGATTTGAAGTAGACACTGGGCACTTTAGTTCTCTGACCACACTGTTGCAGCCTGTTCTCTCCTTTGGGAAGATCTCTGGCTGGATTGATTAATATGTGCTGAATTTCTAAACCGATACAATTTCATTTTGAGGGCAACCCGAGCTGGTTGGGAGGCCGTGGAATTCCCTGGTGTCTCTGAGGTCAGTCAGGTTGATAGCTTAGGACAAGTCATCAAAGCACTTCAGACGTGGTGTTAGCATGATTAAATACCACCTCTGCATGAACTCTTGAGAACATTAAGGTCAATCCCCTCTTTTATCCCCCATTTGTCACTTAAATCCCCTCTGTCGCATTGGGAAGTAGCTGTCTGATCTCCTTTTGACTGCAGTGAAAGGAACTTCTCTATCTCAGGAAGATGGCTGTCATAGTACATTTTCCCTGGAATGATTTATAAAGAATAGAAATGTATTCAGCTCGTAGTTGTGGACATGAAGTGGCCAAATCTAGTGAGGGTCCTCTTGTTGGTGGGGACTTTCTGCTCCATTTCAAGGCAGCCCATGGTGCAGAGCAGTGCGATAGCTCTGGTCTGTCTTCCTCCTCTTTTAGCCACTAATGTCATCTTGGAGCTCCAACATCAGGACCTCATCTGATCGTAATTAAAGGCCCCCCTCCAAATGCCATCAACATGTAACTTTAGGAACTAAATTTCTAACGCTTGAATTGCAGGGATACACCCAGATCATAGTGAGAGTCCAGGCCACTGGCAGCTTTGATGGACAGAGGGTTCTCCTGTTAATGTGAACCAGGTATCAGGTTATAGGAAAAGTATTTCCATTTTCAATTCAGTGCATCCCTTGCATTGTATAAGACTATTTCAACAACTGGCAGATTTGTCTCTGGAGAATTGCATGTGTTGGGAGTCCAAAACCCAAAAAAGAAATAGAAGATTTCTCCTAGGGATTGGATTAGAGATAGAACATTTCTTCACTGCCGCTGGAGCCTGAAATGGCCAACTGCGGGTTCCTTATGGCCCTATTTTCTGATCTAGTGAGCAGATCCCAACAGTGAGAACATTTTTTCCTGACTTTGTCTACTTGAATGATTTAGTCTGAGTCAAACACATTGTTGTCATTTCTTTCTTGCATGGTTGGAATAATAATGCCTATCTGCTCCTAGAGATTTCCTGTGCAGTGCCAGGATATATTTTTTTTTTGGGGGTGCTGGAGATCAAATTCAGGGCCTTGTGCCTGCAAGGCAAGCACTCTAACTACTGAGCTGACTCCCCAGCCCCACAAGGATATTTCTTACAACATTGCCAAGGAGGTTACAATGCGACTACCAGAAGCCTCATGCAGTCCCTCTTTGAAGTATGCAGTGCGGATCTGGAGACTCAGCGTGTTGTTCTCCACAGAGGCCAGAGAGTCCCTTCTAGGAGGGCGTTCAGGATGAGAAGGTATCCCCCAGGGGCTGGTTACAGCTAAGTGACCATTGCCTTTCTGTAGGAGTCCACTGAATTTGGTTCACAGTGACACAGTGAGTGAGGGGTTCCCAGGAAATAGATTCCAGATTCTTGGGCACGAAGAGCAAAGAATTGCAAGTTATACACATGATGGTAAAGAAAAAGAAGCTACATTCATTGAAGTTAATGGCTTAAGGTACACTCAGAGTGAGTGGGTTTGTGCCAGCCAAAGTGGAAAACTGGCACGTGTTGGGAGAGAAGTCGTGTAGGGCAGTGGGGGAAAAAGAATGAAATGGAGGTAAATTAGAGTTTTGGATTTGCAAACTGTGTGCCCCACCCACTGTGCCCCTCATTGGGTCTTTTAGGATATGAATGACAATAGGATTGACAGGCTGCTGAGACATCTCTTTTGTATTAACTGTGCACGACCTTTCCCATAATGCCCTCAACTATAATTACCTGCATGATATGCCGTCCATATGTATGAACCATTAATAAATTTCGAGTGAGGTAAGGTCACCGTCGGTCATGTCAGTGTATCTAACACTCACCCTGGCCTGGCACTTTAGGAATTTCCTTCGACTTCATTATCCTTATATCTGCTTCCCTTATGATAACGGAGAGAAAGTTGGTTCTGGGGCATTACCCAAGTTCATGTGAATGGACAGGGAGTGCTCCCACAGCCCTAATTGTGCTATCTATACTACTAGTACTACTTATTATTAGAAAACCAAAAAAAAAAAAAATATATATATATATGGTTTTCATCTCTGGTTCCTGAGTAAAGAGCTTTGAAGACCTGCATTAGATTTCCATCCCTGTTACCAAATACCTGAGAAAAACAACTTCAAGGAGGAAATGTTTATTTTGGCTCACGGTTTCAGAGGTTTCGGTCCATGGTCAGCAGCTGGCTCCATTGTTGCTGGGCCTGTGGTAAGGCAGTAGTGTCACAGCAGGAGGCCATGATGGAGCAAAGCTTCTTACCTCATGGTAACCAGGTTGCAGAAGGAGATTATGAAAGGGGCTAGGGACAAACATACCCTTCAAAGTCATGTGTTTATTTATCTGCTTCTTCCAATTAGACCCTCCTTCCTAGTAGCCCATTCCACTATGAATTTATCAATAGATTAACCCATTTAGTTATCTCTTTAGGCACTGCTTAAACATTGCTGTATTAGAGATTAAGACTTCAGTACGTGAGTTTTTATGAGACTTTCCAGTTATAAAATTTAAGACTCTTGGAATCTTTGGACTGACAAGTGTATCTTTTTGTGTGCTAATAGGATGGCTGGGACTAGAGGCTTTAGGATGGTGTTGGGGTTGCAAAACAAAAAGCCAGCTCTATAATTAGACTAATTAAACTTTTAGCTCTATCTTACAACCTCTAGGAGATGTTCTGGGAATTAAATTCAATCACCAATGGCCAGTGGTCTAATCAATTGTGCACAAGTCATGGAGCCTCCACAGAAGCCTCAAATGGATTTAGAGGAGCTTCCAGGGTGGTGGAGACTCTCTAGAGTTGGAAGGGAAGTGCATTCAGAAAGGGTCTGGTTTTGCAGTCTCTCCTGTACCCCATTCTGTATGCCCCTTCATCTGACTGTTCATTTATGTCCTTTGTAATAAATCAGAAAATGTAAGTAAAGTGTTAGTCCGAGTTCTATGAACTATTTTACAAATTATCTAACTATAGGCACCCTCAGTTTGTAATTAAGTTAGACAAGTGTAGGTAATCTGGGACCCACTATTGCAATTGAAATGGGGAAAGTCTTGTGGGATTCAACCCTTAGCCTATGAGATCTCTGCTAACTCCAGAGAGTTAATATCTGAATGAGACTAGGTTGATCACTGTTCTTTTCAGCCATGTGACCTTAGACAAGTTAGTAAATTTCTCTGAGCTTGCGATTTGACATTCAAGAGAGCCCAGTGAATAGCAGCCCTCTTTTCTGCAGGTTTTGATCAGCTGAGATTTGAGGCACACCTATGTGCTGGATAACAGAGAGTCTGGCTTATATCTGCTAACCAGTAGACTTTCCCACACTGACTTTGAGAATGTGCCCACTTACCTGCACTTCAGGGATATAGTTCTAGACCTGGGCCGACTTCCTGATTCTGGAGTAGCAGGGGTCAAAATCAGCTCAGGCACATTGGTCCTTACAACATAGAAGGAATAGATCTATATAGGTGCAGTATCTTCTTCCCATCCCTTAATTAGAGTAGGCCCGTTCTTCTGCCCAGGAGTAGGTTGTGGGTGAAGAAACAAGGAGTATATGTTAGTTTTCTGGTACTGTAACAAATACCTGAGATGATGGACCTATAAGGAGGAAAGGTGTGTTTGGCCCTTTAGAGGTTTCAGTCCATGGTGACTTGGTCCTGTTGCTTGGAGTCTCTGGGCCACAGTACACCGTGGCAGGTGCACAGAGTGGAAAAAGTCCTGTTCACCTTGTGGTAGCTGATAAGCAGAACAGACCAATGTCCCAATATCCCCCTCAAGGGCACACCCCCAGGTGACCCAACCTCCTGCAGGTTCCTCTGCTTCCCACAGGCTAACGACCAAGCTTTTACTACTTGGGCTTTTCAAAGATGGTCAAATCATAACAGAGTGTAGCCAGTGGGGCTTCCTGCCCCTGGGAAGAAGTATCAGACATCAAAAAAGGTCTCTAATACTTAAGTTTTTCATCTTTGAAATGGAGTTACTATTCATTCATATGAACATTATAAGAATTATAGGGAATATCCTATATCAAAGCGCCTAGAAAATTGTTAGCTGTCTGCCTCCCTCCATGCTTCTCTCCTCCTGCTTTTATTTACTTTAATCCTTATCTCTCACCCCGTGTATTTAGAGGAAGTTATATGAGACAGCAATCTATCCTATTTATTTTAACTGCCTGAAAATTTTTAGTACAAGTGGAATTCTATGTTAGCAATAGTATCATTTTCTCCTACCTGGCACTCCCTAGCCAGTCATAAGAAAGGTCAGTGTGTATACACTGGCCTCAGTGTGTGTGTGTGTGTGTGTGTGCGCGTGTGTGTGTACGTGCACATGTGTGTGTGTGTCCAAAGGTAGGCACTAAGGTAAGCTTCTCCTTTCAATACTACTGATAATTGTTCTGTTTATAGTATAACATGGACATGACCTGTGAGGTAATGCTACATAAAACTTCCAGTAAATCAGAGGTAGAATTTTGAAGAATCAAATCAAATTTTATTATACTACAAAAAGAGGACAGCATCATGCCATGAGACGCTCATTTATGATGGAAACTGATTATTGGGTTTGCAAAAGTAAAATTTTAAGGAAAATAAAATGATTACGCACCAGACTTTTTGTCAAATATTTTTGGGATGAGATTTACACTTTATCCTTTCCCCCAGATTAATACTTCTAAATGCCTTTTACTTGGAACTCCCTGAACATTACCTGGTTTTGGTGTCCAGGGTTCTGTAGCAGATTTGGCACAAACAGATGTGCTATTCAAACCTCCAGAGATGATGAGATTCGTTTTCTCACTTAGTTCTGAGAAAGTGTGCGATAAACCAAATGTCACACTGAACATAAGACTTTGGAGGGAACTCATGTATAAAACAGTTAATTAAACTGGAGGGGGAAGGGGTTAACCATGAGCTTGGATCATTCCATGACTGATGGACTGGTGAACTTTAGGTCAGAAGCAGCAACTAGTCCACATAGCCAGCTGGCCAACATGAATTCCTGGCACAGGACCTTACTTTTTAAAATATATGTCAAAAGAAAATAAAAACATAGTTTCAAAGAAAAGACAAGAAAAAATATAGCTCAAAAATATAGCTCAAAAGAAAAAAAAATATTTGAGCTGTCTACTTCTTTAGGTTGGCTAGTTTTTACATAATCATCAGGCAATTTGGTGTGTTCTGGAGATGCCATGCTTTTGTATTTCACAAGCAAGCAATGTCTGGGAGCCCTTGCCAAGCAGCCTGTGGATCCCCGTGTCCTTTAGGTGTGAACGGACCATGTTCTAGATCTACCAGTGGAGGAAACGTTGTCTCTGTCTCTTCATTTTGGAAGCAGAAACCCAATTGCTTTAAAACCAGTTATCTGAGAATATGTAGCTTCCCAGAAATAGTAGCTCATTTTAGTTTTTAGTATCATGGTAGCGCTTTTCTTGTCATGTGAATAATTACCATGTATTTGCTAGTTTGTTCATTTTATTTATGTAAACCTATGTATAGTCACCTATTTAATAAGTAACCATTGAGTGCCTACTATATGCAAGACATTACAACCTGGGATCATTATTGAACAGGACATAACAAGCTCCTTGTTCTCACGGGACTTAGAGACTGTGAATGTGGAAGATAGTGAACAGGAGTTGCAGGAGTTGTACATGCACACTCCTATGGTGCCCACCATCTGTCCTGCTGAAGAAACTGAGGTACTTGAAGCTCTTGAAGCTCAAGGGCTCACACAATTACTAAAGCACTTGAACATGGAAAATATAAGCTTTAGTCTGCTTTCTTCACTTCCCTACTGGAAACTACAGTATGGTGAGATGATAGCTACTGGGTGGCCACATTATGTTGAGAGATCTTAGCAGATTTATTCAGACCCTGTGAGCTAGAGTCTAAATAATAGGAGATGTCAACTATGCAGAAAGGGACAAGGTACAGCCAGGGCGGAGCCTCAAAGACCCAAATAAGACTGGCAAGAAAGAAGGTCAAAAAGAAGATACATGTAGCAGGCATGCTGGAGTAAAAATTTGGGAGTTGAGGTGACTGAAAAGGCCCAATTAGGTCTGGCTTGTGCAAGCCCTGAAAAGGAGTTGGAAAATTTTTATTATTTTTTAAATGTTGCTATGCCAAAAACTAAAATGAAAGAAACTTTAAACACAGAAACCTTTCATTTATTTTCACTGTTAGCACAATACTTCGTGGCTGTACCATGCAGTCTACAACCGTAAGAAAGGAAAAAAAAATAAGCAACAAAAAAAACATGGACACCCTGAAATAAGAGATTGAAAAAATTAACTCCAGGATCTTTAAAAATATGTATGAAAATGTTAATGTTCTGTATAACATCTTCCTCTATGCCATCTGATCTAGTTATTGTCTAAATATTTCAACTAGAAATGTCTGGAAGCTCTAGTGAGTGACAGGAGCATTTCACCAAGAGCAAGGTCCACATTCATTCCATGTCATACACATTGTCCTTCCAATTCTCCTGCAGACAATTTTGCATAGTTAAATGCTTCTAAAATTGGTTTGCACCTTACAATAAAGATATAGATGTATATACTATTGAAATATACAGGGACTTTCAGAAGGTACAATTTCTGCATCTTGGTGGATGGGAACTGAACTATTTACAGTTTCAGAAGAATCCAGAAACAGTAAAATAGATCATTCTCATGTGTCCCTGGTTTCTTAGGAAGGCATTCGACATTTGTAGATGTTCTGCTTTTGTCATAGATGCAATCTGATTCACAGAAGTCAATGTCTGGGTAGCAGGCCTTTGCCTAGTCCCTTGGCCTTGGGCTTGTCATGTATTTTACAGCCATCGATGGCCCCACGATACTGAGTTTATTCTCTCACCTGAGTGCTTCCCACTGAAGGAGAAAGAGCCAACCAATGAAGGAGCTTCTAGCTCATGGTGTTTTCCAAAATTAAAGAGCATATGTCTTAATTCTGGTGGGAATATCATGGTCGCGTAGACAGTAGCTGAGGAATATTATATGCAATACTTTTGTATAATTTTCTATAGCCCCTACTTCTAGGCTGTGAGCTAACTCACCCTGTTTTTATCATGTGTTATTTCTAACAACCAGCTTTTATTCAGTGTTTCCTGAAGGTCAAGCACTGTGGTCAGTTTTTTACCTGCAAATCTTGTATAATTCACACAGCACTGCCAGTTAGCAGGTGTTGACATTAGCATGGCCTCTTCACAGATGAACTGAGCCCCAAAGAGAAGGGGTAACTTGTTCTTGGTCATAGAACTAGAAACTGGCACAGCCAAGATTTGAATCTAAACCATCTTATCTTGATCCCCTTCTCGCTGATGCATTTGCCCATCGCTTGTATGTAGTTAAATATCCCCAGAGAAAAGATTCACTGTGCCATCTAACAGTAAGCTATTCCCTAACCTACACTGATTTTGGAACTTTACTCACTAACTAGACCAGAAATGCCTTGAGGCAGGAATTATACCTTCTAGATTTCCCATGCTCTCCCTGGTGCCTGACACCAAATATCTACATGGTCACTACTGAGGGTGGATTACCCCTGTTCAGGGGTAGGAAAACATCCCACTATCAGGTTGATCTGAAAGTGTCAACTCATGTATGGCAAATGAGCACCATTTTTCCTTCTCGTTGGTGGTTGCTATGGTTTGCATCTTGAATGGCTCCCAGTGGCCCATTTTAGAGACTTAGTCACCAGCTCGGTGCTCTTGGGAGGCGGTGAGACCTAGTGAGAAGTCTTTAGGTCATTGTGAGCACACACCCTTGAGGAGGATTGCGGGAGCCCATCTCTTCCTCTCTCTTTTACTTTCTGTCCATGAAGTGAGCAGACACCAGACATTTCTTGCCACAGGCCAAAGCACCAGTGCAACTAACCATGGACTAACACCTCTGAAACTGTAAACCAAAATAAACCTTTTTTTTCCTTTATAAATTGATTATCTCGAGTATTTGTTTTCATAATGGCTAATACAGTGATACTACGTTCTATTGTCTCATATTTTATTTCAATATATGGCAGACGTGCACCTTCTTAAAACTCTTATCAGAGTCCTGGTGGGAAATAGTTCATTAATGTGAGGAACTGGGAAGTGTTTACTAAAGGGGCTGTTTGCAACGGGGTGGGCACTGAAGATGGACAAGGAACTCTCACTCCCCTTAGCCTGAAGAGACAAAGGGGGACCAGCTGCTGGAATCTGGGGAGTAGCTGCGTGGAGACCAGCTGGGAAGAGTTGTAGTTACTGGCAAAAGAAAACAACCACAGCAGCCTACCCAGGAGGAACGGAAGAATAGTCACCTTCTCCCTTCTCCCCTCACCATCTCCGCCAGAACCTTTGTCTGGCTGAAAATAATAGGCAACCAAGGGGAAGGAACTCCTTGATGCTCCCCTGAAGTCACTTCCTGGGGTACAAATAAAGTAGGGAAGGGCAGAGATGGCAGCTGGGGTAGGAAACAGATGATACTCATCACAGCTCATGAGGGGAGAGGAGACTGTAGCCTGTCTAGTCAAGAAATGTAATGATGGAAATAGCACAACTCTCACTCAATGTAATTTTCATTCCTAAATCAACTATCTGTTGAAGGTCTCATGTGTACCAGGCAAAGTATATGCACTGAGCCAGATTCTCTTAGTCTTTAAAAAAGTGCATCTTAGCTTACATGTTCAGTTTGATGAGTTTTGAGAGATGCCTATGTTACTATATCCTGTCCCATACTCTTTTTCCTCCGTCAAGGTAAAAAAAATGTTTTCGTCACACCAGAAAACTCCCTTATCCTCCTTCCCAGTTCCACCTCCAACCTGAAGCAACCAGCCTGTCTTCTGATTTCTGTTACTGTAGATTAGTGTTGTCTATTACAGAATTTCATATAAATCATATCTGTAAGATGTACATAGGCTGTCAGCCTTCTTTTCCTTGATGGAGACATGACATTTTTTAGGCTTGTCCATATCTTTGCATTCACATGTATCATTTTTATTGCTTTTGATATGAATACATCATATATTGCTTATTTTCCTTTGGGTTCATTTTATTTTGAGCCATTAATAAGTAAAGCTGCTATTAACTTCGCTGTACAAAAAAATGAAAAATAAAAAAGTGCATCTTTGGAGCATCTTAAAACATTGGTTCTTCAAAGCTACTCAAGCAGTATGATGTATTATCAACTCTAGGGGCCTGACATTTTTGAAGAAATTTATTCAAGGAGTGTGTGGGAAAACTAGTAAATTTTAGACACACACAACTTTCTCAAAGGCCACTGAATCTTATCCTCGTGGAGAATTTCCTATATGATTTAAAATCATTCTACTTCATACCACTGACAATATTTTTTGTAAAAAAAAAAAATGACTTCCAGAATCATTAGATGCTATATCCCTTTAAAGTAGCTATTATGACTTATATCTCGATATCCCCCCAAAGCCTCGTGTACTCATAGATCTTTCAGAGGTGGCTGGATCTAGGCTGTGTGGATATGGGTTAAGGGTGTGTGATAACTAAATTAGTTCACTGATTGGTTTAGTATAGTTCTGGAAGTGGATAATGGGAAAGCCCACCCTGGGTGGGGGTGGTACCAACCAATGGGTTTGCAGCTTGAATGGAATAAAAGCAAAAGGGGGGTTCACTTCTGGTTGCTTCCTGCCTGCCATGTCATGGACTGTTTCTCCTCTGCCATGCCACCCTACCTGGGAACCAGTTGACTAAGGCTGAAACTCCCCAAACTGCGAGCTGAACTAAACCTTTCTTCCTGTAACTTGTAGGTATTGGGTATTTTGTCCCAACAATGAGAAAGTAACTAAGACAGTAGCCAGACACAATAGTCTCTGTAATTCACCCTTTTGCTTTCTGTAGTTTCAGTTGCCCATAGTTAACTGCAGTCCAAAACTATTTGTGCTGACTCTTTCAGGAGAAGGGGACCAGAGAGAGAGAGCAAATCCCTACATTCATGTAACACTTATTACATATATTTTATATTTTTATAATTTTTCCATTTTATTCTTATTAATTTCTGTGCCTAATTTTATACATTAAACTTCATCATAAGTCTGTATATGTGGGAAAAAATATATACATATAAATTTTGTACTATCCATAGTTTCAGGTACCTATAGGGGTCTTGGAACATCTCCACTATAGATAAAAGAGACTACTGTAAGGTGATAGTAACTTTTGGTCTGCAGATATAAAAGAATAGGTTACATAATACAGTTTCTCTGAAGTTTCTTGGCCTAAATTAATATTTGAGATAATGATGAAGCAAAAGGAACTAAATGAATGAAGTTACTTAGAAAAATTAATAAATGTGAAGGTAAAATTGGAGTCATTTATAAGTACTGCCCTCAGTTTTAGATTGTTATTGTGACAGGCAAAATAAACATCCTAAGAAATTTTATGAACAATTAGTCAATTAGCTAGAACTATGGGTGTTTATTATATAAAAGTAGTAGAGGTATCACATTAGCATTTCAACATTGCTTATGACTGCTATTATTTTGCCAGTTTTACTTCCTGCATAATAAAATCAACATTTTCTGTTCTGCATATCGTGGAGCTCAGGTGTGTTTACACACATTCCATCTTTACATCTACTCTGTAAGCTGTCTAATGACACTTTGATAATAGAAATGGGTAGGATCTCAGAGTATTAAAGGACAGCATTTGGAAAGCCTCAAAAGACAATGCCATCTTCATGGGAAGGAGGAATAGTTTCTGAAATGAGCATCCTACTTTGAGACTTTAGGGACCCAGGATGGGTTCCTTCTGAATGACCAAACCCTGTACCTCCAACAAGGCTCTCACCTCTCTCAACCTTGATTTCATCAATGGTAAAGTCCTTGCACTTGCTTTTAAGGGTCACCGTGTTTCTCATCAGCTGTAAATCCCCAGGATTATCTGCTAACCAATTTTTAAAAAATATTAAGAATTCAGAGAATATTTCTATGGTCTCTAATAGAGAACATTCAAAACAAATGCACATAACTTTATCTAGCCTCCAGAGTTAAGTCTGCCACGAGTATTGACTAGAAGTTGGAACTGATGACCCTGGTGATCCATGAGCTATTCATAGCCACCTCCATCCTGCTGGTGGCATTCTACCTCAGTGGAGTCTATGTTCCTCCATTCTACCTAAGTGAGTCTCTGTTTGCAAGGAGATGAATGAAAGTGCAGAGGAAGTGATGACATTTCCTGTATGTGGAATTCTTGGTTGGTCTTAAAGCTGAATAGGTTAAAGCATGTAAAGACCATGGAGTTATTGCTAATTATTACACTAGTGTTATGTCAATATAAATTGACTTATCCAATGTCAGACATCTGCAAACCTCAGACCCCTGAAAGAAAAATAGATCTAAACATTCAGAATAGTTGCCAGGAAACCTTTTCTGCATTAAGGCAATGCCTTTTATTTGTATTTGCTAAACCCTTACTGATTCTGCTTTAACCTGAAATCCTTAATTTAATATACAATTGTCTTAGTTACTTTTCTCGATGCTGAAACAAAATACCTGACACCCAAAGTTAAAGGAGGAAATGTTTCTTGGCTCACAGTTTATGGAGGTTTCAGTCCGTAGTTGGCTGGCTCCAAGGCAGGATGGCATGGCGGAGGAGCATTGCAGAGGAGAAAAAGTTCATGAGAGGCAGAAGGCAGCAAACTAGCAAGCAGCAAGCAACAAGCAAGGACAGCAGCCTCCTTTCTGTCCTTTATATTCTGTCCAGGCTACATGCCCTTAGGGCTAGTAGAACTCACACCTAGGGAGGGATGACCTTAATCCCACCTAGAGTTATGCCAAACCAGTCAGTGGACTAATTTGGTAATCACACACCTTTGATACCAGCATCACACACTCTAGATCCAGCCACCTCCATAAAACCCCACTTATGACTACAGGAGGCTTTGTGGGGATATCTAGACACAAGCCATAACAGCAATGCAATCTGAAAAGCTGTAATCGAGATGATTTGATCCCTCAGAGCAGTGGTGGCAAACCGATGGCACGCAGGCCGCAGTGGGCATGCGGAGCCCTCTCTGTTGGCATGTGAGCCAAGTTGCCCCAGTAAGCATCGGGTAACAGTTTTTTTCCCTAAACAAAAACCTCATCATTCAGGTTTAATTGCGGTTTTGGTACTTTGTGATAGATAAGTGGGTTTGGGGTTGTAGTTTGGGCACTTGTCTCTAAAAGGTTTGCATTAGACCAAAACATATTAGCAACAAACCTAGGAGACAGGTGGAAGGAAAGAGAAATACAGGTAATAGTGGCAAGAAAGTAAAGTTTCAGAGTCTGGATCTGAAAAATAGGTAAAAAGTAGACAGAAAACTATATAACTAATATTTATAGTAAATTTCCTACATCATTAATTATATATTATATTTAAACCAACATACCTATAAAAAAGCAGTGTATAATATTATCTCTAAACATTTTCATTTATTTAAGTGTTTCTTTTTCTTTTAAGTGCTTTTTTGGGGGTGCTTTTAGAGATAAGCTAAAAATACAATTTTTTTTTTTTTAATTACCTTCTTAGAACCGAAGCCCAAGTGACAGTGGATAAATGTCAGGGTCCCAACAGGCAACAGAATTCGCACTCAAGTTAGGATAATATGAGATGATTTGTTAACTAAGGAATTAAGGAGACTGTAAAATGGATTGCAAGAACTAACTGAAGCCATACTAACTCTACACCTTGATCCAAAGGGCATGTGATGGTTGATTGATTGTATCAGCTTGAGTAAGAGAAGCTCAACTAAACTGGTCCTGCAATTCCACACCCTGGGTGGTCCATCACCTGGATGGTGTGAAGGGGAAATGAAGAAGGATGGATCTGCTTCAGTTTCTTCAGAGAATCACCACCTTCACCTTAGATGTAATCTGGCTTCACCTTCACCTTAGACGTAATCTGGCTTCACCTTCACCTTAGACGTAATCTGGCTTCCAGCACAAACTCATCGGGCTCCAGACACGGACCTGCACAAGACACTGCAGTGAGCTCTGGACCTTCAGCTGGATCCTCTGGATCTCCAGTGGACAGACGGACCCTCTATACTCTTCCACATCTGACTCTGTGGACAGTCCTCGTAAGCCGACCTATAAATTCCTATATATTTGTATATCTTATATTTGTTTCTCCTGTAAATACTGACTGATACAGGGCAAGAGGAAGAGTTTACTAGCATCAAGAATGACATATTAAAATATAGCAGGCAGCCTGGTGACCTGCCAAGGCACACAGCAATGCTGGAGTCACTTCTCAGGATGAAATCAAATAAAGAAATTCTTTGACTTCATTCATCTCATTCCCTCTGAATCATTCCTGAGGCTCCACATTCACTGAACTTGGCTGGAAGCTGGAGATCACGAGAGCACATCGATGTTGCCTATACTGTATCTGTCAGCCTCCAGGGCCAGAAAAAAGGGTACAGGAAGGTGGAACCCAGTGTGAAGAGTCAAGGGACACTGTCTAGCACAATAGATGTGGTGAATTAAATTATGTTACCCTCAAAAGATAAGTTTAAAAGAAGTGTTTGAACCTGGTACTGCAAATGTGACCTCATTTGAAATAGGGTCTTTTCAAAGGTAAGGAAGTTAAAGTGAAGTCATACTGGATTCAGGTGGGCTCCAAGTTCAGTCACTGGTGTCTTTATAAAAGGAAGTAGAAGAAATTTAGACTCAGAACCACAGAGGATACACATGGTGAAGAAGAGAGCTATGTGATGATGGGGCAGGGATGGAGTGATGCACCTGTAATCCACGGGAGGCCAAGGATTACCAGCAACCAGGAAAAGCTAGAAAAAGCAAGGAAGGATTCTTCCCTGGAGTCTTCAGAAATGGCATGGCCCTGCTGATACCTGGATTTCAGACTTCTAGCCTCCAAAACCATGAAGGAACCTTTTCAGTTATTTTAAGAAACCCAATTTGTGGTAATTTGTTATGGCAGCCCTAAAAAAAATCTAACAAGCACATGAAGCAGTCCTGTTGTCCTGCACCATTATGATACAAATACAGTCAATGAAGGCAGATTATAGCAAAGGGAATAAGGGTAGATAAGGATGTTTGCACTCCCCAATTCTATTTAACACTGTACTGGAGACTGTAGCCAATGTGACACATCAAGAAAAAGAAAATTCATGTGTATAAGAAGTCTTTTTTTGTCAGAATCTTCACAAGGTGTGATAAAAATTATGAATACTGCTTCCAACTACCATTCAATGGAAAGGCAGGCTTGTAAAAATATTACTATGTGTCCTCATCCACCTTATTCATGGCATTTGGCACCTTGTGACTTAATGGCTCGTCTTCAAAGTCAAAATGACTGTGAAAAGTAAATGTTTTGAATCATTTTGAACATTGGAGCAGCCATGACAACACAACTAAGACACGTATGAAAGAGGATTTCAGAACTGCTTGAGAAAGTGGCAAGAACATTAGGATAAGTGTGTTCAGTGGGAGGGGGAGTATTTAGAGGGGGGCAATGTGACTTTTACTGCAATAATTTTTTTTAATTTAAACACATGTATTTTTTATCATACGTATTTTTTTATCATGGTATACACACACACACACGGGAAAAATAAGTAAAGTTTGTATATGTACATAATATGAATGTTTAGAAAATCCTGGTCAATTTACAAAACAATTACTAGAATGAATAAATTCAGTGAGGTCTAAAAATTCATGATTAATATATAAAAATCAACTGTAATCTGTACAGTAGCAGCACACAATTGTAGCAAAGTAAAATAACCATACATAGGAATAAATTTAACAAAAGATTGTAATATATGTGTATTGAAAATTATGAAATTAGACCCAAGGCCTCATGCATGCAGGCAATTACTTTGCCACCGAGCCATGCCCCTGCTCCACTACTAAATATTGCTGTGAAAATTTGTACAAGCTCTAAATAATTGGAGAGTTATAGCATACTCATAGATTAAACAGCCAATTTTGTTAAGATATAATTTCTCCCCAGATTTATCCATAGATTCAGTACAACTCTGATCAAAAGTGCAATGGACTTTTTGGGGGGAATAAAAATTTAAAAGTTGGTTCTAAAACTTATATTGAAAATCAAAAACCCTAATATACTTAAAAACTTTTTAAATATTTATTTACCAAGAACATGTATTGGTACATTGTAGATTCACATAATGATCACATTCATCATAGTTGATTTGTACCTGTATATATTGGTATATCTTGGTCCCCCCTTCCCCACCCTGCCCTTCCACTCCCCCTCCTCTCCTCATTTATAATAGCTTTATTTACATTTTTACATTTTTTCCTCTTTTCCTTTTCCTTTCTTTTTCTCTTCCTTCTTTTTCCCCTCCTCCCGCTCTAGTTCCCTTCCCACTGGAATACTATGTTTCTTTTCCATGATATCTATTATACCTTTTTGTTTTTATTTACCCTTATGGTTTCTCATATCAGAGAAACAATTCAATGTGTACTTATGCATGTCTGATTTATTTTACTTAAGAGTATGTTCTTAACGTGCTGGATACAAATTCAGCAATCAAAAATCAATATCATTTCTACATACAAATAACAAACTCACCGAGAGGGAAATCAGGGAAAGCTACACCATTCATTATTGCATCAAAAAAAATTAAAATATTTAGGAATCAATCTAACAAAACAAGTAAAAGATCTTTACATTGAAAACTATATTGCTGTAAAAAAGGAAATCAAAAGGGATATAAAAAAAGGAAAGATATCCCATGTTCCTGGGTGGGAAGAATCAACAGCGAAAATGGCCGTTCTTCCCAAACTACTATATAGATTCAATGCAATTCCAATCAAAATACCATTAGCATATTTCACAGAATTAGAGAAAGCAATCATAAAATTCATCTGGAACCAGAAGAGACCAAGAACAGCAAAAACAATCCTGGGCAACAGGGGCAAGGCAGGGGGCATCACAATCCCTAACTTGAGATTATACTATAAAGCTACTGTGATAAAGAAAAAAAAAAAAAAACCAGCATGGTACTGGCAAAAAGACAGATCTGAGACTCAATGGAACAGGTTAGAAGATGCAGGAACAACTCCAAACACACTCAAATACCTCATCTTTGACAAAGGAGCCGAACACCCTCACTGGAAGAAAGACAGCCTTTTTAATAAATGGTGCTGGAAAAATTGGCTAGCCACATACTGAAAACTAAGACTAGATACATGTCTCTCACCATGTACTATACTAAAATTGAAGTGAATCAGAGATCTGAATATTAAAAGAGAAGCAGTAAAGCCGTTAAAAACATTTTGAAGAACAAACTTTGAAGATTCACTCTATCTGACACCTAAATTCTCTTAAGTCTAAAATAATAAGGGTAGCATGGTGGTATGATAAGTATAGCCAAGCAGAGAATAGAACAGGGTAATCAAGAACTAGACTGAGAGATATCTAGTCAATTGACTTTACCAAAGCTGTAAAGCAGTTCAATAAGGAAAGAAAATATCGACACACGTTGGAAAAACTGGATACATAATGAATAACTGAACTTTGACACCTACTTCATCCCACACAGAGAAATTAGAATCAAATGGAGCTAAAAATAAAAGCTAAAACTACAGATTCTCTGAAAGCAAACAGGTCAATCTCGCTACCTTGGATAAGCAAAGATTGTTTTAGAAGGGATATTAAAAGCTCTAAATGTAAAAGAAAAAAGTGAAAAATTCGACTTTGTCAATCTAAAACCTTCTCATCATAAGAGGACATATTAAGAAATGAAAAAACTATATCAGAATATATTTTAAAATCTCTATAATACAATAACAGACACAAAAGCCCAGCTAAAAATCAGGAAAAAGAATTGAACACATACTTTTTCAAAGGTATACCAGTAACCAGGGAGCACAGATAAATGTGGTCAGCATCACTGAGCATCAGTCCAGTGCTAGGTAATTCCACAGTAAATTATCACTACACAGCGCCCAAAGTGGCTAGACTTGAAAAGATTATTGCCATCAACTATTGCTAAGTATAAAGAAATATTGCTGCTAGAGATACATATTAGAAAAGACTTTAGAAGGTTCTTATGAAGTTAAACATACACCTGTTCTGTGACTCAATGAATCTATTTCTAAATATTTAAATATGACATTTCTATAAGAAATTTCACACTAGCTTTAGTCATAATACCTCCAAAGTAGAAATAACAGAAACTTCATCGACAGGGGAATACATAAACAAATCATCATGTTATATTAGTGGTGGCAAACCTATGGCACATGGGTTATTGTGTATTTCTTCTAAGACAAAAGATGTTAATGTAGTTATTTTTTCTAAACTGAAACCTCAATTTTCAGGTTTAATTGGATGTTGGCACTTTGCCACAAATAAGTGGATTTGGGGTCACAGTTTGGTCTCTCAAAGGTTGGCCATCACTGTTGTACAATGTAACACAACTCAAACAATAAAAAAGAATGAAATACTGATACTGTGATCAGATGGATGCATTTCAAAACCATTAAGCAAAAGAATCTAGAAACCTGCTGAATATCATATATTCCATTAATATGATACTCACAGAAGCAAAGAAATTTTGATGATATAGACCAGAATAATGGTTGCCTGTGGTGAAAAAATAGGACTTCACCTTCAAGGGGCAGAGGAATTTTGAGGGGTTAAAATACTCTGCATTCCAGTCGAGAGATGTTACAGCTTTGTATACACCTATCAAAACTCAGCATAATTTATCTTTAAGATCTGTGTCCTGTCAATTTTCCCCCAAAATCACATTAACAACAAAAAAAACACTCAGGAAAGTCCAAGGAGTTATCAAAATTCTTCTATTATGCAGGACAGATTTTTAAAATCAAGTATTTTGGGATATGACATAGTCATGCATTTGCTAGAACTTGGTAATAACTCTCCCATACTTAGTTCCTAAGGGTAGTGATAGCTATTCTTTGGAGGGAAAATTCCACACATAGAAATTATGCAAGAAAGAAGTAGAAAGGCTTTTCTTGACACTTGAAGGCCATTCACAACTGCAGAGGGCTCTGTAAATCCTTGTGTCTTTTTTCAGCACAAGGGTAACTTTGAAGCCTGGATTTTACACCCTGACAACATTCGATGTAGAATTTAGGTCTATTGGCTACCAAAGCTTCACACGGATGACAGTGATAAAGCACCCAGCATTCATTTTGGCCATACCCAGTTTGTGCGACATGGCCAACCCTTTTGTGCAGTTGCCTATACTTCTCCACCAGCTTCTGCCTGAAGAAAATACATGGAAGCTGTGTGCCTCCCATGTGTGTTCTGTTGAAAAGGGGGAGTTATTTCACATGTAGAAAAAGAAAAAAAAAAAAAAAAGACCTGACTACAATTGCATCAGGGCTGCCTGGTGTATTTGAGGGTCTCAGATTGTGTCTCTTTAATTACATGTATATTCTTTTTAAATTCATATTTTACTCATATGACTAAACATTGTTAAGTTTAAATTCACTTGCCCACAACAGGAAATTTTTGAACAAATAAAAGGGATGTCTTCAACTTTTAGACAAATTATAAAACAACAACTTGGAAGAACAGCATTGTGTAGAACGATTGTTACAAAAAAACACCGTTGTTTCCTCTTCCATTTTTTTAAAATGATTCCAACACCTGCAGAAGAGCATTCTCATCACCTAACAGCTTATACAAATTCTAGTTTGAAAAGAGAGGTAGAAGGAACTTCAGAGAGACTGTTTCATTTATTCTGAATAGAATTTAAATACAAAGAGCAAATACGTGTGAGAATAAATACATTCCTCCCTAATGAAACATATTTGTGACTGGAGAAAAAGATGTAGTTAAATAAAAATGCTTCAAAAGAGCCTTTGTTTAGACAGCCAAAATTCGAGATTATGATTTTTCAACAGTAAGTATTGATCTCATGAACTAATCTCCATTTGTATGACTTGTAATTCTGGTAATCACATCATGTGCCACTCATAAACATCCCGGGCGTTAGCTGATCCTGTAAACTTCATTCCATTCCAAAGCTTTTCGCCTCATTACTCAAAGCAACCAAAAGAGCATTTTTGCATCTCATCGTCTTTTCTCTCTTCCTCTTTTTTAAACAAAAAGTATGAACAGGTGGTAACTTGCAGCAAAGTGTAGTAGGTAGAGGGTCAGGGATTTAGCTCAAGCGGTACAGCGTCTGCCTAGCAAGCAAAAGGCCCTGAGTTTGATCCTCAGCACCCCCCTCCAAAAAGTGCATTAGAGTAAAAATTATAAAATTACTATATAAAATTACTATTATTCATTCAATACATTCTCTTACTATGTGGCAGGCACAGTACAAAATGAGCAAAAATTCTATTGTTGTGGAGCTTATAAAGACATTATACTGTCTATGACATGAGAGATGGTGATAAGGAGAAAAATTAGAACCCTTTAGGTCATCTGGTTTCAAATAATGAGAAATGACTGCATCCTCATCACCTCCCAGTCGGAGCATCATTTTCTTACCTTAGAGACTCAGATCTTGCCAATATCGTTCCTTTGCTCAGCCACCTTTCCGCAAGTACAAGGGTGCAGAGACTTTCCAGTGCATCTGCGACCTCATCTGGCACTCAAAGTTCCTGTGAATTTCTCACATGCGAAATTATATTATGCGTTTACGATGTGTTTTGGGCTGGACTGGGTGCTTGTTGCTGGTATCGGGGCAAACCTAGAAGAAACATGGGAAGTTAGGCTGTTAGCAGGCAAGGGTACAGGTTTTGTTCTGTTTCTTAGCTCTTAGCATCTGTGTGACCAAGAACAAGATTCTGCGCCTCAGTCTCCTCAGCTACACAGTGGGGATGATAATGTACCTACCCTTCTCAGGCTTGTCGCACTAACGTTTGCAAGGTTAGCTTGGGTTGGAGGTTATATCCAATGCCATTCCCATTCTGAAGACACGGAGGGGAAATGCTACTCATTAAACACAGTGGAGTGGATACTAGAGTAAATGAAGCTTTCTTTGAGATTTAAAGAAATGTTAAATACTACTTCTACTAATGACTCTATGGTTTTGAAAATTAAGTCGCCGCATATCAGAAAAGCTTCATCTGTTGTTTATTGTTTCTTGTCATTTTTTCCCACTGGCAGCTTATTTCCATGAGGTCAAGGATTTTATTTTTAGCCTCTTTTTGTTTTTGCTTTGTTTTGTTGTTCACAGATGTGTCCTAAGTGCTTAGAATAGTATTTGGCACATGGTAGGCATCCAATACATTGGATAAATAAGTGAATAAAAGAAGGACTAAATAATAAGTGAGGGGAAGGATGAAAAAATTATGAACTAAAAAGAAGTCAGAGGAGCCAGGGTTAATTCTAGCTTAGTCACTAATCGTAATGGAGCTTCATGACTTATCTATAAAATGTGTTCATTTTTAGAAGGCCTTTGAATACTAACACACGTAAGGTAATCTGCTAGACTGTGAGCCCTCGGGAGACACCAATCTGCTAGCACAGTGTGAAAGGTACATAAATAAAGAATGTAAATTAGAAATGTGTGGCTACTTGGGGGGATCAGAGAAGAGTCCTTTTTGACCTCTGACCTTTTGCGCATGCCTGGGCTTATTCATGCAATCCTTCTATGGAGTCCTCTTAAATAAGTCTTTTGACAATTAAAATAGTTGTCCAGTTCACAAACTCTGAAACTACACGGGAAGTTCTGGTAAAACCAGACACCCTCGTGTACAAAACCAAATTAGCACTGAAAGAAGACATTGGTTTTCTGGGGAATGCTGATGAGATTTTCTAAGTTTGATTATTTTTTTAGTTTATTCATATATTTTTATGCTTTTGGTTGTTTTGTTACTTCTCTCAGTTATTTATGTTATTTAATTTGTAGCTATACAAGATCGTGTGACATATGCATAGTGAGAATTTGTTTCTCTGACAACGATTACTTATCTTTGTACAGAATTACATTACAAATGCATTAAATCTGGATACCCAAGAGAAATTGCAACTATAAATTTCATTTGCCAGAAAAAAAATAGACAGCAACATTTCTTTATCATTTTACCTTTTTTAAATTTAATCTTTATGGTATTGAAGAAAAGATTGGTGTTTTTAAAAGCAAGTATGCTAGAAATCATTTATGATCCTGATAATTCAAGTTCTGGGAATGAACTTCTTATTTTAAAAAGTTGAAAAGCATTCCATTTTGTGCATATAAAGTAACTAAGAAAAATAAGGATAAGAAAATTGTAGCTTCTTTATAATTAAATTCTCTAGTTTGTTTGCTAAACCATCTTCAGTTGTATTATGAGGCAAATACAGTGGGCTGTAGCATTGTGATCCTGAATCAGAAAAATAACAGCTAACCTTAAGTGAGCACTTCTTACATGCAGAATTCTTCTGAGGCCTTTACATTTATTAACCCATTTGATCCTTGCGATAAGCCCTTGAGGGAGGTGCTTTTATTATCTTAATCATATTTAAATAAACCAAACGAGAGATATTAAGGGATAGCAGTCTTTGAGAGCCAGTAAGTTACAGGGCAGACATTGGCACCAAGACCTTTGCACTTCCACAACCTTGGATGATCCTGTATCACGTGTTGACTCATCTTACAAGTAGTGGCTGCGTACTGGTTGTAACCGGAACACATCCAGTCCCAGCCTATAGAATTTGGGGCTTTTCTCTCCAAGAGACAGCCAGGATTTCTTAGGTAATCATTACACTCAAGAGCTGTGAGAACTACAAATAAAGTTGAATTTCTGAATGTTAGCATATTCCAACCTTTTTTCTTAGGTATTTTCACAGTGTTAGTTTTAGATTTCATTTCTGATCTGTCGAGGTTTTAAAGACCTACGTGATGAGACTCCGTCATGGCCAAGGGCACGGGAGAAAAGAAATATTTATTGAGTACATATTGGACTGGGCCTGTGCTAGGGCTTTACTGGCATTGATTCAAGTCAAACACAAAATAATTCTGTCACTTGTTCGTTCATTCTGCACAGTGAGGAAAATGACTTGCAAGTTAGAAATGTGCCAGTTAAAATGGATCAGGATTAGAGACTGAGATTGGGTTAAATTAGAGCCTAGGGATGGAGGTAGAAATGAGGATGGGGATAGGACGACACTTTAGACAGTTTATCACCATCTAACAAACTATGTGTTTTAGTAATTTATTTCCTATTACACCCTACTGGAATAGAAGCTCCATGAGAGATCAAATTGTTTGTTTGTTTTGTTTTGTTTTTCCTGAAAGCTGGTATTTCTAGCATCTAGAAAAAGGCCTACCATGTAATAGGCATGACTATTACTATATGAGTTAGTCAGTCATTGACTCATTTTGTAAATATTTATTGTACTGAACCAGTCCCTTCCCTAGTGCAGGCAGGGGTCCTCCATAAGAGGCACTGTCCTTCCTCTTAATAATTTGCAGGGCTGGAGATTTAGCGCAGTGGTTAGAGTGCTTGCCTAGCAAGTGCAAGGCCCTGACTTCAATCCCCAGCACCAGAAAACAAAACAAAATAATTTTCAGTAATCTAATTTGAGAGATGATTTAAAACAAAACCAGGAAGTTGCTTTTTGGTGTTAAAGGTACAACTGTGAAGGTAGAAAGTCAAGAAGCATCTATGCGATCATGTGGTCCTGACACAGCCATAGGAAGCAGAGTGGCCTTCCTGGAAGATGTAGAAACATCTAAGCTGAGTTCTATGTAATACAGGGAAACCAGACAGGTAGGGAGGAAGGATGTTCCAGACAAAGAGAAAGAATTTTTGAAAAGGCTGAAAGGTAGGGGTAGAATAATAGTTTTATGGAACGCTGGTGACTTGTGATATTCATGTTTTAGTTTTGAGAAAACTGAAACTCTGAAAAGTAAACTAATTGGCCCAAAGTCACACCAAATCAAAACTCCACCCCCGATCCTTCTGCACCCAGATGGCTCCACTTTTCCGATATGCTGCCTGTATGACCGGAAGCTGTCATCTTCCAGCACACCAAATACTCCCCTTGTGCTTACACGGCTGTAGCTTTCCAAATGAATTGTTCAGCTTCCTACCTGGTAGTTGTATCTCACTTTTTACTATTTAAAATATTTCTCAGAAAACTAAAAGTATATTTTCTAGGTTTTTCCTGTGTGATTTAGACTGCGATGAAGCTAAATATATAGCAAGTTGTTTTTACTTTCTTAGGACACCAGAGATTCATTTTGTGGACTGATATGTCAGAGTCATGATCACAAAATATGATGCATATTTGAATTTTAAAAATCTCCTATAGTAAAAGATGCATTGCCATTAATCACTCAAAATACTCAAAATTCTCTCTTTGCTTCAACACACTTATCCCATCATTTTGGGCAATGTATCTTTAACTGCAATAAGTTTTATTAAATTTAGACATTCACTGCATCTTTCGATCACCCTGTGTACATTTAATCGGTGTAGCTGAAAGGGCGGGAAGAATTCATATAGCAGTGCAAAAGATGATTTTCCCCCTTGGGACTGGCTTCCGTATGAGGATTACCATCATTGTTCCCAACAGAATCGTTACTGGGCTGAATCCTGTAGCGTCCAGAGACCAGCTCTGGTGGAAACTTGGGCTGGTGTCTATCTAGCACCATGTGCAGATGCAGCGTGTGTCGGACGTGACCTCCAAGCCATCTTGGCCTGCTTCTGGAGGCCTGCTTTTGCCTACAAAAGCACACACTGTCTGCATTAGAAGTTTTTGTCTGTCTATTTAACCCTTCTGCTGTAACCACCGTTTTGCTCTAGACGTTTCTGTCTGCCCTTTCTCTTTCTGCATTCAGCAGCTATCTTATTTTAAAAACAGGAACATAGTGATCTTCAGATCTGAAAAGGGAGGCCCTGTTGTAATTTGTTCTTGAGATCATGGAAGACTGTGCTAATCTCCACTGCCAGGAGAAATTGCCTCTGACAGAATGCTTTAATTGGGCAATTCTAAATACTAGGCGTCAGCTAGAATCTCCAGCGTTTTCCGTCATGGCAGTGTTACCAAGGTTCTTCAGTACTCCTGTCAGCATTTTCTCCCATCTAGCTACAAGGTAGTAAGATTTGAAGAATCTGAGGCTTAGCTTTAGCTCTGCGGTGCAGAATTCCTTAGCCGTCTCGAGCTAATCTGCGAAATCTTAAGGGAGGAGAGATGCACTGTGACTCACGGTGTGTAGAGGTTTCGGTCCACAGTCAGCTGGCTCCAAAGTGGGGCAGCATGGCAGAGGGGCATGGTGAGGGAGAAGCTGCTCATGGCGTGGAAGATCGGGGTAGAGATAAACCCTTCCATGCCAGGCCCCCCGTAATCCACTTCCTTTGACCAGATCCCAGCCCAAAGCAGCAAGTTAGCTATAAACTCATCAGTGGACTAGTCTGTTAGTGATTATTCTGCCCCCCGTGGTCTGATCACCTCCCAAACATGTCACCTATGAACATGTGAGGCTTGTGGGGACATCTAGACATAAGCCATAACACTAAATGTTTTCCTAAGGAACAAATGAGATAATACGTGTGAACATAACTTGAAAATTACAAAGCGTTGTAAATGCAAACTGGAATATTGTCATTAACCATGGAATGAGATGCATGTGCGCTACTTTTATTTCCGTTCTCTCCTGTGACAAGCTGCCATTTCAAGCATGAGGACTTGGCTCAGATGATGTAGAAACCTAACACTGGGGCTAGTACCATCGTCACACCACTTGGAATGCTTTCATTCGCAGAAGTGTAGAAGGTAACCACAGAGTCAGGGATTTTGTGCAAGAGTTCTGTTGATGTCATTTGCTGTCTGCTTCCTGAGAAAATACAGTTGACACATTCTGGAATTCCACTCAATGATAGCTTAAATGTTTTAAAAGACTAGTTTTAGGACTTCAGCCTAGCAAATGTATGGTAAATTTTTCAGGGAACATATAATGGTTAAGAGTTTGCTCTCTGGAGGCAGCCCAATGTTCTAATAGGGTTTTATGTACCAGTTTATGCTACAGGAACCAATTAATTATAAAATACAAGTGGTTTAACAGATTGTAAGTTTCTCTTTTGTGTAAAAGCTAACGCAGATCGGTGATAATTCTCCTCCATCAGCGCCTCAGAAATCCCAGCTCCTTCCAACATGAGCATTGCCATCTCAACATGTGGCTCCCACACTGTCAAGGCAAGGGGAAAGGTTGGTATAGCGTGACACCAGGCCAGACATGGTGGCACATGCCTGTAATCCCGGTACTCAGGAGGCCGAGACAAGAGGATTGCCACGGGTGCAAGGCCAGCCTGAACGACATAGTGAGACTCTGCCTCAAAAGTAAATAAATACAGTTGACACATCAGCAGTGTGACACCTTCGTCTACAGCAGCGATGGCAAACCTTTTAGAGCTTCCAATAATACAGCCAGCCCGCTGCGGCATGCGTGCCGTAGGTTTGCCGCCGCTGGTCTAGAGGTATCGCCTGTTGTGTCTATCCGTGTTTCATGGGTGTGGCTGTGACTGATCGCCACAGTTTAGGAGTTTAGGTGGTGGAGTAGCTCTCTCATGATCCTGGGAAAGAGGGGAGAAACGTACGGGGAGTCATTTGAGGTCTCTGCCATACACATGTGGCTCTACCCCTTAGTGAGTTTGGTGTGTTAGGTTTCATGTAGGAAATAGAAGAAATAATAGTTTCTACTTCATGTGGCTACCGTGCAGATAGAGTGAGATAATGTACAAAAAACGCTGAACATAATCTCTGACACAGAGAAGTGCGTAACAAATGTTAAGTGTTACTATTGTTGTTATTGACTAGGGAAATGTCCTAATTACATCAATTGTATCAAGGGTTACTGAAAGCACTCTATAGCAGACCTCTGAATTCCTTTGAAATTCTTTGGCACCAGAACCAGCTTCATTTGCCGGAAGCTTGCTTTTTTTCCAACAATCCTTGAAACATTTTGTATCTTGTAATGTCTAAGTGAAAATCTCTTTCTGTGAAACCAGCCTTCCCTTGACTTAAATGTATTGCATCCATAGTGCAGATGAAGGTAAATTTATGTAGTAAGATGTTAAAGTGTCTGCATCCATTAAGATCTGGTGTGGATTTTTTTTTTTAATGGCAACTTTATAATTAAAACCATGTGACGTTTTCTTCCTCTAGTAAATATACTGAGCAAAGCATCACACCAGACGCTCCCAGCAGGCAGGAAAATTATGAGTCCTGGTTACTTGTTGAAAACCGCGCTGAAGCGGGAAGGAGATCACGTGATACTGATTACCCGCTACCTGCCGAATGCCTGATAGGTCACTTCATTTAACCCTCGCAGCAGATTTATAAGATCAGTGCTATCCCTCAGTTTACAGATTTAAAAAAAAAAAAACCTCAGAAGGGCCGAGTAACTCGCCCAAGTTCTCCAAGCCAGGAAAAGTCAGTGCTTGAATTTGAACCACAGTTTGAGAGTGGAGGGAGGGGTGATAGAAACACTCTGAAGAAAGAAAGCCGAGTTTGAATCCTGCCTTTGCCACTTGCTAGCGTGACATCAAGATGAGGTTACTTCACACAGCAGATTTGTCTGTACAGTCAAAATGCTAATAACGGCAGCAATAGCAACATGCCTAAGGCTTATTGCCAGCACTTCCTATACAGAGATCGCTCTGCCACGTTCTTCTGATGTGCTTTATGTATATGGCCCTACTAAATCTGTACAGTCACCTGACGGGGCCGGGAACATCATTATCCCTGTTTTAAAGATAACGAAGGTCACATAGCTGGTTTGCAGGAGAGTATGAATTCCGACCCCAGCAGCCCGGCTCCGCCTCCAGAGTCTGTCCTTTCTAATGACCTCCCCTAGGTGTGACGGGTGCTCTGCACAACAGATAGCAAAGTGCAGGACCTGCCAGAGCAGGGCCTTGGCCAGCGCACACCGTTGCCTCCTTTCCACTCTGTGGCACTGGGCGGCCGGTTCCCAGGGGCATCTCTCCTCTCTCCTTCCATTGAACAGGGGTTTGTAACTTCTCTAGTTTTAAGGAAATCAAACATGGGGAGGACTGCTGCTTTAGTCTGTGGCCAGTGAGTCGTCTGCCCGCTAGGAAGGCTGCGGGTGAGGAAGGGCAAAGAGATGAAAGAGTCGAATCATGGCAATTGAGAAGACCATTCATCAAATGGTGGGTTAGCAGGCTAGTAGAATTGCTTAGAGACTTTATCATATATTTGGTCTCTTGCTAATGGAGGGCTTAACTGTAATCCTTTTAAATTGATTAGCCATTATTCCTGTTGTGAGACCAAGTGGTTAAGAACAGTTTCCTCTCGGTTTATTTTATCACCAAAATCTAAGAGATGAAGGGAAGTCTTACTTGCGCAAGTACCACTGAATGGGCAGAGACCATCCTCGAGCCAGGAGAATCCTGACATCTTTAGATTCAGTATGGTGTCTGATGAATTTGAGGAAACCCAGAGAGGGTGAAACTTGCTACCCAGACAGAAAGGGGTGAACTACATCAACTTCGAAGAGCAGTCCGTGTGGGTTACTATGGAAACACTTTCCAAACCTCCAGGCAAAAGCACAGACTCAGGGAAGACAAATAACCCTCCGAGTGCTTCTGTTAGGAATCCATAAGGGAGCCACAACTTAGGGACTGTCTAATGGCCCGCTGTTAATCTGTTGCTTTCTCACATGGAATTAAAAAAAGAAGGCAGGGTTAACTGAGAAAGTGGGCTTTCATGATAGCTTTTTGTTCTTCTGTCTTTAAGAGCTAAGGAATTTAAGAGCTAAGAAATATATAGTGCAAGAGCACACTCACACGTGTGTGCACATACACTCAAACACATTCATTTTAGTATTTTGGATGTCATGAATCGCTCACTGACCTTTGTCACTTCTGGGAACATTACAGTATTAATTCAATAAACATGACTGAGGACATATTAGATTCAAGGCAGAGGGCTAATTGACCTCTCTGCATTAAAAATGATGTCTGCAGCCGTCCCCTGGGTGCCACCTTCTCACCTTATCCAACCGGTTACCAAAGCCTGTTGATGCTGGGGTAAGGACAGACCCTTTGGGCTTTCCAGTTGCCACTAATTTCCGGGCCTGTACCTCCTCACCGGCACCCCAGCAGCTCTCCATGCCTCCCCCTTCCTTTGAATGGTGTGTCCTTGCCTCACCTTGCCTCTGTCACACTGGGAACTCTTCCGTGGTGGCAGCTGCTGTCAGCATAATGAGCAAATTCACCGCAGACCTCAGTGAGCCTGTGTGCTCTGGCCTGCACAGGACAGTGTCCCCATGTACTCTGCCCACCTACACACTCTGTGCTCCTCAAATGAGCCCTTCCCCTCCTGCCCCGTACAGCGTCCGTACAGTGGCTTCTTCTACTAGGCACTTCACCTGGGCTCCACCTAGCTTCCTCTGCTCATCCTCTAGGTCCTGGCTTAAATGTTACTTTCTCAAAAAGTAAAATCCCGACCCACTCCTCCCCCTCTTCTCCATCCAGCCCATACTTCTTTTGCGCACTCTGTACTTTCTCAACTATGTCTCTGTCAGCACAGTTCTTTACAAACTTAGTTGTACAATAAATGTGTAACCCCGCACAAAAATAAAACTGCATGAGGAGGTGATCGACTGCTGGGTCCTCAGGATCTAACACAGAGCCTCACACATAAGAGATGCTAGATATTTATGGAATCAGTAAATGAAATAACTTACTACAGTCGTTGCAATGGTTTGTATATGGTTTGAGTCTGTCCCCCAAAGATTCATGCATGGGAAGCTTGGTCACCAGTTAGGCAGTATGCAGAGGTGTTAGGACTTTAAAAAGTGGAGCCTTGCGGGAGGTGATTGGGTTGAGCATCCTTATGAAAGGATCAATGTTGGTCTCTTCCAGTGGATTGCGTCTGACAAGAGTGGATTCATTTCCTTAAAACTTGGTTGTTAAAAAAGAGTAAGTCTGGACCCTCCACGGTCTCTTACTTCCTCTGTTGCTGTGTGAGCTTTCTTGAGTGTGCTCTTGTCATGTGATGTCATCTGCCATGTTATGATACAGAGAAAAGCCCTTATTTCCAGCCTCCAGAAGTGTAGGTGAAAGAAACCTTTTTTCTTTATAAAGTATCTAGCTTATGGCATTTTGTTATAGCATCACAGTCCTATCTTGGTATTCTAGAGGGTTTCGTTTCAAGACCCCGTGAGGAAGTCAAAGTCTCTTACATAAAATGGTGTAATATTTGCACCTTACCCCTGCATATTCTCTCATATACTCCAAATCATCTCTAGATTACTTAGAATACCTAATACAATAAGTAGTTGTTAAACTCAATTATAAATGAAGTTCAGTATCATAAATAGTTGTTAAACTGTATTGTTTAGGGCATAATGACACGAAATTCTGTATTTGTTCCATACGGACATGACAACAATCCGTTACAGGCCTGACTAACTCATCAACATTGAGGTCCTGTTTCCCCTCCATGTGGGCTGAGTCCAGTATGTGGGGCCTGAGAATACAGAGGGCCCACTATACTCTCTGCAAGAAAAAAGAGTATTTGCAACTAAGCTAAGGAAAAAAAGCTTAGAGAGCTCAGGTAAGGGAGCCACTCATTCCCTGTAGCGGGACTAAGGAAATCTCCATAGATTTGAAGTGGACTTTCAGTCTAAGCAGAATTAAGAGATGCAAAATGAGGGAAAATCCTGTCCATCTGAAGATACACCACTGGCCGAAGACACAGCCCTGAGGGACAGCGAGGCACCCAAGAAGGCACAGAGCGACAGGGCCGTGACAGACATAGAGGCGGGTGGCTGGCAAGGAAGGTGGATTGAAGGTGGCTTCAAGTGCCACATCACAGGATGGGGCGGGCGTGTGGCCAAAAGGGAGCCTTCAGGGTCATGTAAGAAGGGAACATCACAACCACACAGGATTTTAGGGGCACCTTCTGGGTGGGTGAGAAGAGCACAGTTGAAAAATGTGGAAAACCTAAAGCAGACTAATGGCAAGGAAACAGATTCGAGAGATGGGGCGAGGAGTGAGATCACTTTATTTTCCACACTGAAATCAAACACAAGAGGTTTTTATTTTACTTTTTGCTCTTCTTGTAATAAAGAATCTTTTTTTTTTCACTGAGACTGCTCTTTCAATTATTCTGAGTCTGAGCAGTTGCTACCCTGGGGAAATAAAAATATAAAAATGGGATAACCATTTATTTACAGTACTTCGAACAGAAAGACAAGTTTAGACTTACTAAGATCGCACAGGGTAACATTGCTTTATGCCTAATGGCCAAATATTTTTTGCTTGGATATTACATGTTTTGATGAATAAAATAAGTTAATTAGTCAATCATTATTTAATAATTTTAATTCTTGGTTGTTGATCCAACATTTAAAATGTAGGGGGCAAAATGGTTGGTCTGTTGGGGATAGAACATTGCCTTGCATGTAGTAGTGGCTCAATAAAATTGTGTCGAGTAGAGAAATGAAACAAGCTCTCATTTTAAATCAGTATTCTTGGGCTGGGGATTTAGCTCAGTGATTAGAGTGCTTGCCTTGCAAGCACAAGGCCCTGAGTTCGATCCCCGGCACCACAAAAAAAAAAAAAAAAAAAAAAATCAGTATTCTTAACCTTTCAAAATATAACTGAAACATTTCTTTAAACCAAATCTTAGTTCGGACACAAATTATACATTAAAATAGACTGGCTCTCATTAAAGTTGGGGTACATATGGAAGGAATGGGGATCAAGAGCCCTGCTCTTTGTACTTTCTTTGATCAGATGGAAACTTCTCAGGTAGGTGTGTAGACTCTGAAGGCCTCATGAAGCATTTTAAAAATTGCTGAATTATTTGCCTGGCATAGTGACACATGCCTGTAATCCAGTACTTGGGAGGCTGAGGCAGGAGAATCACCACAAGTTCAAAGCCAGACTGGGCTTCCTACTGAGTTCAAGGCCAGCCTGAACTACATAGCGATACCCTGTCTCAAAAAACAAAGACAGACAAAAACCAACAACAACAAAAATCTCTGCCTCAAGCCATCCCATCCCAAATCTCTGCATCCATTTCAGCCTCAGCGCTTTGGGTGAACCAAGGAATTTTCATCTTGTAAACACATAATGGCAACAGGAAGAGGGAAAGATATTGTATTAATTGGCTACAGTTCCCATAACTGCAAACTAGAAGTCCAAGTTCAAAGTGTCAGAGGGTCAAATCCAAGTTTAATATGAGTTTGTTGAGAACAGCTGTGACTTTTCCCTTGAAAATAATTCATTCACTTAAACCAGCTTTTCCCGAGAAGTGAGCAAAAGAGACAGAGAAAGATTGTTTGACGGATTGTTTCAGTTGCAAAAAAGATAAACTTAACTAAACTAGTTGAGGCATCACGAGGTATTTGTTGGCTGGGCACCACGGAAAGGCTGCTTCGCTGCTGCAGGCTCTTTCTTTCTCCCCGTCTGTCAGCTGTGTCCCAGCAGCCAGGCGCTGTCTGAGCTTCTCCTTGCAATGGCAATCCCCGCTCTTCCGTAAGATGCTACCGGTTGAACATCTCTAATTTGAAAATCCAAAATCAGAAACGCTCCAAAATCTAAAAATGTCTGAACACAAATGCGACGTCACAAGTGGACAGTTGTACCTCCGCCTCATGCACCAGTTGAAACCCAGAGACACTGCAGCCCGTATGAATTACCTTCAGGCTGTGTGTGTGTGTGTGGACAGCCGTGAGTTTTCATGGCAGAGACCCTGAAAACAAAAGACATTAACAAAGGAAGAACACACACATTTATGTACTATGCATGTTACATGACAACAGATCCTTCACTAAGGAAGATGTAAAGAAACACGTGAATCTGAAGTATTCATATGCTAACTTTCACGCTGTGTGGAGAGTGGTACAGAAGTAGGATCGGCAAATGGGGGTGGGATCTACTGGTAATAGACTGGGAAGAACTTCACAAGGAAAAGATGCTCATTTCCACCAGGCATTCATTCTGGAAATAATTTCTGCTTTGATGTTTTCTAGAGCCTCATTCACCTGCTGTGTTGCTTCTGCTGTTACTGCTTCCAAGAGTCTGGGTGCGAGGCTTTCAGATTGTTCTACCTCGTCATCCCCTGGGTTTGCTTTTGGCGAGCTGGAGGTCTAGGGTTCCATCTTGTTTGTGTGTCTTCTCATTTTCTATTTTTTCTTTTTTAAATTTAATTCCTCAGTTGATGCTTGTGAATTGCTTATTGTAGGTATCTGTATTGCTAGTATCAAGAACCCTTTGGAAATGACTACTTCCCCAGAGATGTCTTCCAGGTGTGGCTGGGTTTTGGGTTTTGAGTGTGTTGCAAGATCCTGCCTCTTCAATTTACTGGGGCTGAGAAGTTGCTTTATTTGGCCGGTTCCTGGTTCTTTGACCCTGGCCTATAGTGTTGTTTATGATCCTCTGCCAATCTCAGTCTTGGCAAACAAAGAACTGCTTAGAGCAATTCTGTCACCTTGACTGATGCAGTACAATCAGCAACAACAACAGCATCAAACACAGTCTAGAAAATGACAAACTGGTAACTGTTGATCTGCCACCTTTAACCACATGAACTAGATTTATGGTTATATAACACTGTCCAAAATAAACCAGCAATTTGTATACAGTAAATATGCCCTCAATATGGCGATTTTACCCTCAGGGGAGAAAACTCAAAAGAGATCACGGGAAAAAACAGGGAAATAGAAGAAGAGAAAGAGATGAGAAGCAAGGTTGGAGGACAGGGGGAGATTATGCAACCTTTGGGGAACTAGTAAAGAAAACAGAGAAGGAAGAAAAAGAAACAAAACATAACAAAACAATAACAACAAAAACCTAGAATTTCACTTTCATATAAAAACAAAAACACAAGAAAAAAAGAGAGGAGAGGGGAAAAATACAAAAAAGAAAAGAAAAGAAAAGACAATGACGGGAAAAAAAAGAAAAAGACGCGTCTCTGCTGTCACTGGCAGACAGAGTAGGCAGGCCGGGTCCTTGTTGGTTAATCCCAGCGGTAGATTTATGGCAGGGTAGTGAGTGTTCCCAGCTGGGCTCAATAGTAAGGCTTCACCAGTTCCATTGAAGTTCAGCCTGATCACTGGCTGTGGGCTTGGAACCCGATTTGTTCAGCTGGAGACATGCTGTGTGTATCCCGCGGGTTTGGACTCAGTTCCCTGGGAGTTTGAACTTGGCTCCTTGCCCTCCTGCCGCCTTGCCCCACCTTGCCCCAGGACCAAAAGCCACTGGCGGCTTTTCTGAGTTCTGAGCTTGGCCCCTTTCCAAGATGGCAACCGGTAGGTCTCCCTCTCCTGGGGGATGTCTGAAACCAGATAACTCAGATAACTCACCAGCTACTGCTGTCTGCTGTGTCCACTGCTCCGCTCCACCGTGTGTCTCTCCATGGAGGCCTCTGGGGTCTCCAGTAGTCACTGGACTTCTACAAGCTCAAGCTGTGTCACCTGCACCGAGAGCAAGGGCCGTGAGCTGGGACGTGAGCCGGGGCTCTTTTGCTCTCCCAGGCGGCTTCAACTCTTGCTTCAGGTCCCTGCTGGGTCCTGGGAACATGCTTCCCTCCTTCTTCTCTTCCCTAAATTGCTGTATTCCAGTGTCTGGACAACTAATCATGGAGAAGTTTTTTCTCTGCTTCTCACTGCTCTGCCATCTTCCCAGAAGTCCGTCCATGAGGCATTCAGAGGACAGCTCTGGAATGAGAGTCTTACGACCTGTGTGAAAGAGGGATCTCAGAAAATTCTTTTTTGATCTTCTTCAGGGGGAAGGGCAAGGCGAAGGTAAGAGCGGCCCTCTTGTGTCTGCTGTTTTCTCAAATGCCCTATATTGAGGTATCCTGTCCTGAGACCCATCAAGACCTACTCACGCAGCTCTTCCTGATATCACTCACTTGTCTTATCAGAACCTAAAATGTCTTTTCAAGAATCCTCTGCTTAATATTTGGAGAAAAGAAAAAGCTCCCCCAACCCCAGTCTTGGGTTTGGTGAAGTAAATGAACGTTCTTTTTTTTTTTTTTTTTTTTTTTTGTGGTGCCGGGGATCGAACTCAGGCCCTTGTGCTTGCAAGGCAAGCACTCTAATCACTGAGCTAAATCCCCAGCCCCTGAACGTTCTTTCTTTAATGAAGTCAGAGATTGTTATTTTTATTGCAGAAATACAAAAATATGTGTATAGAAAAGGAAATAACTAAGCATAATATTTCGGCTTCTTCTGGTTTTACCTTACTTCGTAAAGAGCCAGGGGAAAGAAGTAAGTGGGGCCAATATTTTACTTAAGAGATTCAAACAAAGTAAAACAAACATCCATGAAAATTCTGGAAATCTAACCCATCTTGACACACCCTAACCAGTTCATTAGGTGATTCAAATTAATCTGTTTTTAAAAACAAAAACAGATGCATATAACTAACTCCTTAGTAGTTCATCTTATATTTCATGTAATCACACTCACATATTTATTTTATAATAACAAAATAGGAGTTGACAGCTGTGGATTTGAGCAAGTATGTTTAAGAGCAGATAATTTAAAACATATTACATTTAAAAGAGATTATCTTGATATTCTTCAGAAATCAAAGTCAGTAAAATATGAAATTACACTACATTGTGAATGTTCAAATTATGTTGTTATGGATTATAAATTATAAGATTTTCATAAAGCCTCCAGAGAATTTTAGAATTTGTATTGGAAGCTATTCTGTGGAATTCCATAAAACACTTTAAAGGTAGGAATTTTCAAGGGTCACTAAGGACTTTTGTAAGGCGCCATAAAAGTGCAATTTCCATAAAATATCATGTTGATACATTTCCAGTTTATTCTCTTCGTGCTTTCCTCCAGCTGTAACCTAGCAATCATCTTTTACTTTTTATGTTACTTTTTTAAGGTTATCCAAATGTAAATCTGTACATTTGTTCTGTTTCATATGCCCTTTTGAAGACCATGTTATCCAAAAATAATATTGGAAATGATGCCAGGAAACATTTTCGTGAAGCTATTAGTTGACAATGCCGTGCATTGGGAGATCAAAATAGAACTTTAAAACATTTTTAAATAAAAAAAATACAATTCACAAATTTCACAACAGCCTCTGTAATTTTAGAAAAGTTGTTCAGTAATCATTGCTTTCATAATTATCTCTAGTTCTCCCTGTGTGCTCCATGGGTCTGCTGGTAAAAGCACATTTTCTGAAGTTTTATTATACTTATAAGTTATCTTTAAAATAACCCTCAAGGTTTTTTTTACATGACAAAACAAAGCAAATGGATCCAATTGAGCCTAGAAAAACTGTTCTTTTGGCAACAGATGAGGTAAGATTGTGTATAAGTTGGCTGAGGCTGCTATAACAAAGTAGCCCATGTTGGATTGCTTAGACAAGAATATATTGTCTCAGAGTTTAGGAGGTCAGGGGTGCAAATTCAAAGATTGGCAGGATTGGCTCCTTCTGAGGTCAGTAAAGGCAGGATGTGTTCCAGACTTTGGCTTGAAGATAGATGGTGATTGTGTTGATCAGCTTTCCACCATTACAACTACAGTGGTGCCTCAGTTCCCCGGCACTTTTCTTTGCAAACAATTTGGTTCGTGAACAGAAGCATTTGGCAAAATTTTGTTTTTGTTTGCAAACTCTGCATCCAGTGACACACATGACCATGGCCATCTTTCCCACACAAACATAAATTTGGCCATCTTTTCCAAAATCATAAAACAAACCAAGCTCATAAACCAAAGTACCACTGTACATGAAATAATAAACCTATAAAGAGAAAAGGCTTATTTTGGATCAGTTTCCAGGCCATGATCTGTTGATCCAATTGCATTCAAGCCCATGGTGAGGCGATAGATCGTGTTGGGAGTGCACACCAACACAAAGCTTCATACTTCCTGGCTTACTTCACGACTGGGAAGCAAGAGAGGAAGGAGCCTGAATCCCACACTTTGCTTTGAAGACACCTTCTCAGTGATCTAGGTAACTTCCACTAGGCCCCAGCTCATAAAGGGTCAACCATCTCCCTAAAGCAGCACCCCAGGAGCCAAGGCTTAACACACAGGCTCTTGGAGAACATTCTAGATCCAAACTGTAGCAGCCATCTTCTCTCTGTGTCTCTCACATCATCTTCCCACTGTGTGTATCTGTTTCTATGTTCAAATTTCTCTGTTTTATGAAGATAGCAGTTGTACTGGTTGAAGGCTCACCTAAATGACCTCATTTTATCATGATTATCTCTGTAAAGACCTATCTTCAAATACAGTTAGATCCTGAGACTTAAATGTACGAATTTTGGGGGCAGCCAATTCGACCCATAACTGATGAGTTGACCTGGTTTTCTGACCTCACAGGCTGACTCTGACCTAGGATGTTATCTGACATTACTGTCATTGTGAGTAGTTAAGAATACAGACTCTAAAGTTTGAGAGTCTGGATTAAGATCCTTTTCTCATATTTGTTGTATATCTGACAGGGGCTAACACTTAACCTCACATTGTCCCACTTTCCACTGTCAAACGAGAGTAAAAAATCATCTGAGGCATAAATGAAAGAATCCAGCAAAGTGTTTACTAGCTAAAAGAGATATCCACTCAAACAGGATACCTCCTTTTATTATTTTTGTCATTAAATTGCCTATCACTTCTTATTGTCAACTTCTTTTATTATAACTTTTCTATAATAATACTTTTTACATTTATGATGATAGAAAAATATAATTCTAGATCTGTTTCAGAACAGTCATCCCTTAGTATCTAAGGAAAGTGGGTATCAGGACCCCATGGATACCCAAATCTGCAGATGGCTGAATCCTTTATACAGAATAGCCCAGTATTTGCATGTAATTTACATACATCCTCCCATTACTTTAAATCATCTCTAGATAACTTACATAATACAATGTAAATGCTTTCTAAATGGTTGTTATACTCTATTGTTTAGGTGATAATGACAAGGAAAAAAATCTGTATAGGTTCAGAACAAATGCAATCTTTTTTCCAAATCTTTTAAATCCTTGATTGGTTGAATCCGAGGAAGGAGAACTGCATTTATAGCTCTAATGTACTTCAAGAAACCTTGTATGAAAAGCACTATGCGCTTGCCTGTGATCTGTTTGTATTTAGAAAACTAGAGGTGGATTGAATGATCCTTACCTCACTCCAAACAATATGTGTGTAAGATTCTGATTCCATCTGTGACTTAAAAATTATTTTGCACAGGTACAACTAGATGGGACCACTCTGTGTCTGTTTCCTCTTCTATACAGAAGAGGATGCATGACTTGAAACTAAGATTTTGCTATTTCGAGATGGGGCCAGACCCAGCTCCCCTTCCGTAGGTTCAATAATTACCTGTCGCCAGGAAGAGCACAGGAAGAGACGAGCACCCAGGCTCAGATCTTGCCTCAGTTGTACTGTTGTTTTAAAGGCAGAATCTTCTGAAAATACAAAATCTCCAAAGGAAAAAAGAAAAAATTTTTAGGTCCCCGATCATGATGTTCATTTAAATATTAGATTGACCCACAATCAGACTGACGATATTTGACCTTATCTGACGTACAGCATAGTGGTTTTATACGATTGAACTTAGTAGTTGAATTCCAAGGGAAGGAGTGAACGTGAGCTCTACCTTGAGATTGGTTATTGTGGGATCACTTCTACTGCCAAAGGAACAAAAATGGCTTCACCTCTCAAGCTTCCTGCCATGCACTGAAGGGGAAAATAGTCACCTGGTCCATCACTGCTGCAGAATGAAACTGAAAATGTAAATGTCATAAAAAGCATTTCTGTTTTTAGAACCAACTGAAGAACAAGTACGGCCTAAATTAGCAAAAATAAAATTACACACGTACATACTCATTTATAATTTTGGAATGTATTTTCAGAAAGAATCTAAGTTATGCCTAACAGCTTTAGCAAGTCTCATGCTGCATCCAGGAAGATTGTCTTCAGGTGTCTCTAGAACTGCACGACCTGCCGATCCTGAGCGATTATAACCAACCAGGAGCTGCCTCACCACCTAGTGCCCTGCTGGGTCTCCTGCTCTTAGGCCAGTCGACAGCAGCAGAGTGAGGAGTAGTGCGGGTCCTGTGGACACAGCTGCTTACACTCAGGATCCTGTTCACTGTGTCCAGCTCGTTTCCCTCCCAGGGTCTAGACCTGGATGTCAGTCTATAGCTATGTGCCAGGCTGGGCTCACTTAGTGAGTTGTAATTTATGGAAGTCTGCTACATACAGGAATGATTAGGTCAGAAACTCACAACATTGCTACCTCAAGGTGCTTATGTCTGCAAAGATACAGGAAGAGGAAAAAAAAAAAAAGCAAGAGCCATAGCAGCAAGTGGGACTTTAAATAACCCCTAGCTACACTCACCCAGCACAGTGTGCACAGAATGCTGCCCTCCATGCTGACCTGACTTTATGTAGGATACAGTTCCTAGCACTGCAGATTGAGGATGCCTGAGGAGGCACATCTGCCCTGTGCCCACAGGGCCTCTGCACATTTTGCCACCCTAATAAGGAAGTTCTGAAGTCTCTGAGACATCAGTGTTCAGGCAACTCAGAGAAGGAAGAGGAAGGGGACAGGAAGGGCATATCTCCAGGGGGCCATCAGGCCTGTCAGAGTGGACTGCTGCCAGTCAGACCCCTTGGAGCTGCTTGGACTTTGCCTTGTCGGGAATGAGCAGCCGATTTGTGCTGATGGCCCCAGCTTCAGCAGACATCCTTCTGCTGCCCCACCATGTGCGTCCACCACTTTGCTAACCAGGAGGCAGATGTTGGGAGCAAGGTAATAAGGAAGAGGGTCTCATCCCTTCTGAATTACAGTGCAGTGTTTCCTCTTATTCTTAGAGTTACGTTCTGTGACTCCCAGTCGGACAACTGCAATCATGAATAGAACCCAACTCTTATGTATACTCTGCTTTCTCTCCACATGGTGACAGAGTGAATCTGTCTTTCCATATGTCATGCCATGGAGCCTCTTCTGCATCACTACTCTTGTGCTTTTAGGCTGTTCTTAAGTAAAATAAGTGATACTTGAACATAGACCCTGAAGTACTGTGGCAGTCTTACTGATACCCAAGAGGGCTACTAAGTAACCATGGAAGGCAGGTAGCTTATACAGTGTGGATACGCTGGACAAAGTGCTGACTTGCATCATGGGCAGGATGGGGTGAGGTGTAATCACACTACTCAGAAGGGGATGTAATTTAAAAGTTAGAAACTAATTATTTCTGGAATTTCCCATTTAAGATTTCTGGACCATGGTTGACAATGGGGAACTGAAACTGCAGAAGGTAAAAGTGTGGCTAAGGAAGCGCATTGTAAATGACTCGCCCGAGCTCCGTTCTTCCCTAGATCTTTAGTCTTCTAGAGAAATGTGATACAGACAGGAGAGTACTCTGTTCATCCTAACAAAAGTAATAATGTTGTAAGAAACTGATTAAACATTTATCAGAAATGATAGTTTATCAGAAACTGATTAAAATATTTTCAGAAATTTTTTAATTTTCTGAATCAAAATTAATAAATAATCTTTGATTTTTAAAAGAAAAGCTAGTGGGAAGTGTAGAAAATACCTTTAAAACAATTTTTAAAGAAAAAATGAAAGAAGTAGAAACATAAAAACATAATGTGATATATGGTTAAATTTGTAACCTTTAATGCCTACATATCTAAGTCAAATAAAGGAAAATGAATGAACTGAATGTTTAATTCAAGATGTAGAAAAATGAGCCAAGAAAGTAGTTCAGCCTGTGCAGTATGTGGAAGGCCCTGGACTCTATCCCCCATACCACAAAAAAATATAGAAAATTAACTACAAATAAACTAAGAAAACAGTAGGGAAGTAGAATCAAATGAATAAAAATAGAAAATGGCAGAATTAGTAAATAAATCTAATAGCTTCTTTAAGAAAAGCAAAAGAAACAAATTTATTTGTCTATTCAAGAAAAGAAAGAAGGAAATATAATTCACAAGATTGCAAATGAAGAAGGAAAGCCAGGCATGTGATGGTCTCCTGAAGTGTCAGCTACTACAGAGGCTGAGACAAGAGGATCGCTGGAGCTTGGGAATTTGGGGCCAGTTGGGGCAACAGAGGCTTTGTCTCAAAAGGAAGGGAAAGAAGGGAGGAAGGGAGAGAGGAAGAGAGGGATAAAGGAAGGAAGGAAGAGAGAAAGGGAGGGAAGGAAGGAAGAAAAAAGGAAGGGAGAGAAGGAGAAGGGAAGGAATCATTAAAACATAATGCGATCTATGACTAAATATGTAATTTTTAATGCTCATGTATCTAAGCCAATTAAAACCAATAAATCCAGAAGAAATTAGGATATTTCAAAATATCTTCCTCCCCTCCAAACACACAAAATCAACACTAGATTTGTAAGAATTCATGGGGGATATTCTTTCAACTTTTAAAGAATATATAGTCTGGATATTTATAAACTTTTCCAGAGCATAGAAAAAAAAGTATTTTCCAAATCCTTCTCACAAGACCAGGAACAAAATATTGCTGCTGATGGCAAACGCAAAAATAAATCTGCAGACAACTTCATGGTTTTAAATCTGAATATACAAAATTAACTACAGTCTTATCAATGTAAGTCAGCAGTGCATA